>JASANA010000239.1:0-37762 GCA_030248095.1 Ptycholaimellus sp. GST1_10
CAAAGTTTCCCCCCCCCCCCCAAGGGTTTCCCCCCCCAAGCCCAATTTTTTTTATTGTCTTAAAATGCTCCTCTAAACATATCTCGAAATTTAAACTCACGGAATTTTCATGTACATGATTAAATACCTACATTTTTACTGCTACTAGTTAGTCTGCCTATTACCAGGAGTAGTACTAGGATACTGTTTACGGCAACCCCTTAGGCTTAGTCAAAATGCGCGTATACTGTGGCAGTACCACCCATAGTTGCTTAGGAGCCATGGTCCATACTGTGGCAGTACCTACTAGTTGCTAGGAGCCATGGTCCATACTGTGGCAGTACCTACTACATGGACTAACTAGTAGGTACTGCCACAGTATGGACCATGGCTCCTAAGCAACTAGTAGGTACTGCCACAGTATGGACCATGGCTCCTAAGCAACTATGGGTGGTACTGCCACAGTATTCTCGCATTTTGACTAAGCCTAAGGGGTTGCCGTAAACATATCCTAGTACTACTCCTGGTAGTAGGCAGACTAACTAGTAGCAGGTAAAAAGTAGGTATATAGTTGTTTATATAAAAATTCCTTGAGTTTAAATTTCGAGATATGTATAGAGGAGCATTTTAAGACAATAAAAAAAATTGGGCTTGGGGGGGGGGGGGAATAACCCTTGGGGGGGGGGGGGAGTAACCCCTTGGGGGGGGAACTCTTGGGGGGGACAAACTCTTGGGGGGGAAGCGTCCATCAGCCCGCATTCCTATAAAATACCGCCAGAACTTGCTCCCCCCTTGTCCAAAGTCGCCTCCTTTTTGTACCCTTCCTGGGGGTGGTGAAAACTCTGTCGCAAATCCCTTTTATTGCGTTGCAAGGTTTGTTCATTGATCCTAAGGCAAACTGGTGGTGCATAAACCCATTTCTTTCAGTCGGGAAACGCAGGTGCAGAAGAGAAAAGAGACGGCTGTAATTGATGCAATGGTAGATACGGGTAGCTAAGCAACGTGTGAAAGGGGGGGGGGGGAGGAAGGCTGGTGTAGAGACATGAACGAGTGCTCCTCCCATCCCAGTGGCCAGTCTGCCAGACTTGCTCACCTGGCGGTCTTGTGATGAGATGCGGAGGGCAGGGCTGGAAACTGGACGGACAGCCCTGTGCAGTGCCCATGCGTCTGAATCACAGCGGCGGAGGAAACCGGTGTGACCAGAGGGGCTCCTTCCATCAGCCGTCCTATTTGTGCCATTTGCACGGGTGGATGGTGGGGGGAGGGAGGAGAGGCGGGGGAAGAGGGAAGGAAGGTTAGTAGGCAGGAGGGGGATCGCAGTGCCCAGTGCAGCTTAGCGAGCGGCAGCACAATGGTACCGTCACTATGCCCTTTTTATGCACCATCCTCCTCCTATATTAGCCGCCTCTCCACATCAGCACCACTGCAGCCAGCCCTCATTCAGTTTTTTTCTGCCGCAGCAGTGCAGAGAAGGAGGTGGATTGGGGGCCTAGGCAAATAGATAGTTTCCCGCAGCATTTCCGGCCCTGCTCTCACGGCAGCCTTGCAGAAGCCCTCTCTTTGTCGATTGCCGGATAGCCCAAGCAGCTCCGCCCCCTTCCTATTCCTTTCCCCCCGTTCCACCTGTGCCAAGTTTGAGGGGCAGTATCAGGGCCTATTTGATCAGCCAGGTACTCTAGCTGCCCCACGCTACCACGCCCCTCCTCCTACATTTTGTTTTGTCAACACGCGCTGCAAAGGCATATCCATTCTTAATCTATTTTCCAACAAACTTGTTCCCTGTATTTGTTATTTTTAGAAATTCTCTAGCTAAAGCTAGTTAGCATTATTTTTACCACTACAGATGACTAGTATTTATTAACCTTTGAAATTTTAAGTTTCTTCTAACTTGTTTTACGGTTTTTTCTACTGGCCAATGTTTTCAAAGCTCCCGTTTTTTGTTCTTTCGTGTACATTCGTAGAATGCACCACTTTGAAGAGATTAGACATTTGGAGGAGTGCGTCACGTAAATCTCATTTGGGATGGTAGGTGAATCAGACGAGGGGGAAGAGCGAAGTCGGGGTAAGACGTAGAGCATAGTGCTTACCAGAGTCTAGGAAGCAGGGAGCTGTAGGGAATATCAGAGTGTACTAGATGTGAATGGAAGGCGAAAACACATTCCATTCACATCTTACACCTAGCCGCTTCTCTCATCATCTATTAGCCTCGCCTTGCCTCTTCCCCTCACTCTATGTCAGAGGTGTAAAGTCCAGTCCAAAGAACTATTGTTTCCACCTCCACGTTTGCTCATAAAACAGCCCCAGTGAGCCTACGCGCACTTCCCCTCCGCCTCTTATCTCCAGCTAAACCTCATATCACTAGGCTTTTGCTGTTCACATGCGTCAAAACAAAAGCTCCCTGTCAACTGCTCTGAAATCCATCTCTCAATTGAGCGACAAGGCAAAACGATGTCACAGCCGGCCTACAATCCGGAGGGGCAGAAAATGATGGGCGAAGCTCCGACGCCCTATCCCGGCTCCAACCCCGCCGACTATCCCCCTTCTCAGGCCGCCTACCCTCCGCCGCCCGCCTGGCAGCAGAACTACGGATCCGCCTTTGCCCCGGCGCCTGCAGCTCAGCCCAACGTCATCCTTGTCGGCAACTGTCCCAGCTGCCATGTTCCTTCCTTCCTCTGCTTGAGTAGGAGTGAGAGGGGCAAGGGGATTATTGTCAGATGATGAACTTGTCGGAGGAGCAGGACGCGTGCGCGCTTGCCTGCATCATCATCCTGGTCATCCTCTTCTTCCCCATCGGTCTGCTCTATCTCCTCTGCCTCCCCGGCACCACCGTTCGCCGATGCCACAACTGCGGCTATCGATCTGATCCCTAGTCCTTCCTCCATTCGATCCCTCCTAGCTGGCTGGGATGCAGTTTGCCTTTGAGCACCTCGCTCAAAGTGTTGTCGCGCTTCGCTTGCTTTATGCCCGCTCTCAGTTCTATTACAAGCGGGTCTCTTTGATGATCATCGATAACTTCTGGTTCTTGTCCTCTTTGATGGAATGCCGGAAACTCGAGCCCAGCAAAAACACTTACAACCAAAGCGCAGAGTGCGAAGTTGCTGGGAAAGGCGGAGTGGCTAAAGTTGAAGAGGAAAGAGAAAGTGGGCCAAGAAGGCGGAGGGTGCTGCTGGCGGGCGAAGATAGGAGAGAAAAGGAGTGAAATATGCGGGATCAAAGAAGCGGGTGAGAAGTGAGGCTGGGGAGGACTCCAAGGCATCTTCTGCCTCCTCCCCTGAGCCTCCTTCTGCCCCCAGTCTTTCCTCCGCCCGGACCATCTCCTCGCTCTTGCCTCCAAATGGAAACTTGGCCCCTCTCGCCGAGCCATCAGTCACACCCTCAATCCCCGGCAACTGTCCCCGGCCCTTTTTCTCCGCCACCGGCTAGCCTCCGGAACACGACGAAGAAGGATGCACAATTCGCCGCTCCTTTCGCCCGCCCTCCTTTTTTCACAAAGTCCCCTTCGAACACTTGAAGATGGAGACTAAGGCCCCTTTTTCAGCTGGAGGTGGGCGAATATTTATGAAACACCACTCTGCATGCATGCCTGATGCTTGGCTGTGTCGTGCCCCCGTTCCCCAGGGAAAATGCCTAGGCGCGCTCCCCAAAGCACTTGCCCCCTCCGCTCCCCTTCTGAACCGGCCTCAATTCACCGCCTGTAGCTGGACTTCATCTGTCATTGCCCCTCCCATAAAAGACCTTCCCCTCGCCCACTTTTCACCCTCCACCTATACTTTCTCTGCTCCCCCAGCATGAACATGCCGAATGCGCTTCTACTTCGGACAAGTCTCCTACTTTCTGCCGCAGGTGAGTTCTGGGCAAAGCTGTAGACAATGGCCGGAAATCAAAGTTTGTTCATGCCAGGTCTGTCCATGTGCGGCCCTTATGAGAAGCTGATGTATCGAGATTTGCTAGCGGACTACAACCCGCTAGTGAGACCTGTCCTTAACGAAAGCTGGCCCGTTCATGCCAAACTCGGCATCGACATGCAGCAGGTTCAATTGGCCAACTATTCTCTCAGCTCTTGCATATTGCCCATTGCTCCGATTGCAGATCATCGACGTGGATGAGCGAGAGCAGACGATCAGCACCAATGTCTGGCTCCGTTTTGTTAGCTCTTGGAAGTTGGTTTGAGTGGTGGGAATGAGGATGGGTTGGGAAAAGGAGTGGCACGATGCGTTCCTTCGCTGGGAGCCGGATCGCTACGGCAATGTCAGCGAAGTTTGCCTCCCCATCAGTGCCATTTGGCGGCCCGACGTCCTCTTGTTCTTCGCTTTCTTTTTTAAACACTCCGCTTCCTCAACCGCTTCATCTCCAGGTACAATTCGGCTGACCAAGCCTTCGACACCACCTACCACAGCCAGGCCATCATCTACGCCGATGGCACCATCAACTGGATGCCACCTGGTTTCATCCCTTCCATTGCTTGCACTGTTCAGCCATCTTTATTTGTAGGTATCATCGAGTCATCCTGCAAAATCGACATCACCTACTTTCCGGTTTTTTGACCAGGACTGAAGCGGTAAAGGTGAACAGCAAATTGTTACAGTTTGACGACCAGTTCTGCGAGATGAAGTTTGGAAGCTGGTCGAACAGCGGGAAGCAGATCAACCTCATCAACGGCACCGTGGAACTCTCCACCTATGTAGTCAACGGGGAGTGGATTCTTGTCGGTATTCTTCTCCTCAAATTTTCCACAAACCCACTTTCAAGAAAGCCACTCCTTCTGCAGCCATCCCCGGGCGACGGAACGTTATCAAGTACGAATGCTGCCCTGATCCCTACTATGATGTTACCTTCACCATCCACATAAGACGTCGTACGCTCTACTACTATTTAAACCTTGTAAATATTTTACACTGCATAATCTCTGGAAAAAACAAAATGGGTCTAACTAAAGGTGGTGCCGTGCATTCTGATCAGCGCCTTGGCACTGCTCGGCTTTACCCTCCCCCCAGATTCTGGGGAAAAGATTTCGCTCGGCGTCACTATCTTCATGTCTCTCTGCGTCACCATGCTTATGGTGGCTGAGAGCATGCCCCAGGTTCCCAAAGGCTTTCAAGAATGGAAAAAAGAACAGGGAAAGAAGATTATAGACATCGGATGCAGTGCCCTTGATTGCAATCTACTTCTCATGCATCATTCTGGTGGTCACCGAAGGCCTAATTCTCACCGTCGTCGTCCTCAACTTCCACCACCGCCGCCCCGAGACCCACGAAATGCCCCAATACGCTAGCTCCTCTTCACTATCCGTCTTTCGTGCATTTCACGAAGCTGAATCTATTCAGATCAAAACACTCTTTCTCAATTGGATCCCCTGGCTCCTGCGCATGAAGCGACCCTCCAACCCTCCCAGCCTCGACCAGAACGGCTTCCATCCATCCCCAACCCGACTTGAAGCCGCTAAGAGGTCCAAACGCCGGTCTCAAGAAGGCATACTTGCTCACCCTCTTCTCCTGTCGCAGGGCGTCAAAGGGTCTGCTGAGCAACGTGCTGGACGCGGAGGAGGACCTGAGCAGTCTGTTCAACGGATCCTCCGCCGCCTCCCTCCCGCCCGCCCTCCGCGGTCTCGCTCTACCCCCATCCACCACCGCCTCCGCACCCCCCGCCTACGCCTACAGCGATGCCGCCGCCTACTCCGGCCAGAAGAGCCTAGGCGGGCGACGAGAGAGCAGCGGTGAGGTTCTAGGCCCTCCCGATTTGGGCTCTATTCTTCGTGAGCTGCGCTTCCTCACCGATCGACTACGCAACCAGGATCAGGATGAAGAGGTTGGCCAGCCATTTCAAAGCTGTTTTTAGGTAATGGTAATTAGTTAGTGTAGGTGATGAACGACTGGAAGTGGGCAGCGATGGTGGCCGATCGGATGTCGCTGATTCTCTGCGTTGTATTTCTTGTCTTCTGCACCGTCGTCTTTGCTTTTTCTGCGCCACATCTTTTTGTCTAACATTTTCAAGTGCCGGCATAGACTCCGCTAGTCTAGGATGTTTTGTTTTTCGTTCGTGTCTTGATTGCTAAAAAAAATCAGAGGCGAAAAGACACAACACGGCAGCAGGTTCTGTGAACAGGCGATGAATCATAATTCCAGAACCATTGTTTGTCTGTTTACTGAGGGGGCGAAAAGGGTGGCAGCCGGATTTGAGGCATTTTAGGCCCTCCTTCAAACTCCATCTTCTCACTTTCACTACTTATCCGAACAAAACCAATTGCTCAAGCTTCAATATCGAAAACATTTTATGCTCAGAAATATGTTGACCCCGCATATTTTAATGGCTATTGTCTGTTTGCTCAACGACATTGTGGCTTTTACTGAGGTATGCCTTCCATAGCTAAGCTTTATTAACATGAATTTACGTCGCACATGAGCTCAGATTCCCGACGATGTAGCTGAAGCATTAGCCAAGGCGAAAACTCGAAGCGAACTGCATCGCTACATTCATCTCAATGGCTCTGGTTTGTCTATATTTCACAAAATCCTTCTTTCTCCGGGATCACACTTCTTTTTTCAACTATTGGTGCTTGACTCTGAACTATTGCAAATTCAAACTGCTCTCTTGGCTTTCATCTGCACTATGGGAAGGGATGCTGAGCTTGCTATTGAAGGTCCCGCCTCTACACCCTTCACCTTCAACAAAGCTGGCTTCTCTGTACTACGTTAGCCATACCTTCAGCCTACAGCCCTCAACTCTCAAGAGTATTCACAGAGTCATGGCATTTTGAACAGAATTGCTTTCGTAGACGCCTGATCCGAGCATAGTGCACATCCCGGACCCAGTACAGTCCACGGATGCCTGCAGTGTTCAGGACATCTGCGCCCCAGTACACCTTCCCCAGGCCCCCGGTCGCTTCTTCTTTCCCCTCTGCGTTACACTTCCGGCATTCTTCTTTTTCCAACAGCTTTATCTCTGCCCTGAGATTGAAGCAGAGTACAGAAGTGTGTGGGGGCCTGTTGTCGGGTGGAGCAAAGCTGTCACGCCACCGCCTCGCGTAAAGTCAGCATTACGGTTGTATTGCCATGCATGAGAGAGGTGTTGTGAGAAGGTCAAGAGCAGCACTAGGCGGTGGAATATGAGTACGAAGGCATCGATCCAAGCAGCGGCCAGCCCATCTTCCACCATTATCAAGACCACTACGTTGGCCATTTTTACTGCCCTAACTTTTCGTTTAAAAGACGCTGGCCATTTTTAAATAATTAATTGTTTCAAAATGAATCGCGAGTATTTTTCTATTCTGAATTTGAACCTTCAAGCTTCAAAAAATTAAAGATAAATTAACTGTAATTAAATTCTCTGTTATCTGTAACTGTAATTAAATTATATTATAAATAATAATATGCTGTTCTGAATTTCAATCTGTTTTTTATCGATTGAAGAATCCTGAATTGTAAAATGGGCTATTTATTCTCCGCATGGAGAGGTATTGAAAGGTAGTGATGTCCGAAGACACTGAATGTGGCTGCAAGCAGTGCCCGATCAACACCACCGCGTCCTGCCCTCACGGCAAAATACTCAAAGACTGCCTCTGTAAATGTCGAAACCATGAACAGGCTGTCTATTGCCCCGGTACATTCTGCATTATCCAACCATTCACACTCTATCATTTCTGCCATTAATATAGTTATCGTAGCCAAAGATGCAAATGTTCATATTTTAGTAAAAAGCTTATTGCTGGATTATTTATGGCTCAACCCAAATGAGTAACTAGGCAAAACTCGATGGAACGATGAACTGTGCCAGTGCGAGTGCGACAGTGTCTACCTTTGTGGAGAAGGCCGACGTTTTCACCGACCCAATGCAGGTGCCTGCAGCTTGCGAACAAAATTGTGTTTATACTTCGTAAGTTGTATGCTATGTTGAAGATGCGAATATAGCTGGGAAAGAAGAACAACAGCTGCCGTGTCTAGCGGCTCTGCAAATACTGCCAGTTTAAGCAGCTGGCTTTGGCGTCGATTAACAAGCTTTGCATCCCTGCCTTGATTCTTTTTGTAATTTTAATCTTTTAGAGTATTTGATGAGCTCTAAAAATCACTGATCTGACCTAAATTGAAAAAGCAATGCTGCCTGTGCGGATACACTATCATGAACCGAAATATTTGCACCAGAAAAGTGCTACTGGAAGATAAACATGAATCTCATCACGGAAAGAGGGAATGTGATCCCAGCTTTTTTCCCTGTCATCTCATAAAAGTGATGAAACCATTTCTCATAAATCTTAAAAATGTATGAGCAAAATTTAAATATTACAACAATGGCGTACAAATGGTCCAGAGAACTTCCCGACTGCTTTTATAAGGTTCATTAATGAGTGTGAGCCTGTAGAGTTATTCTTCTCAAAAATATTTTTAGGAAACTTTTAGCAATTTTCCTCCAAGGAGCCAATGCCGGGCCTTAAAGCATCAATTTTTTCCTCTTTACTCTGTACTGGTTGCAAGTACTTTCTTTCCTCGAGACTTCATCCGATTTGTCCCAGCGCAGGTAAATCCTATTTTTATCACGTCATTATAAACTGTATGCGTTATTTTCATGCACCAAAGTCCGTCACTGACGCGGTGTTTTTAAGCAAAGAGATAAAAACGAACACAGGCCTACGAGTTGCGTGGTGAGAATGACACAAGGTCGGAGGTGGGGATGGTGTTGAGCGGGCGGGCCTCCCTCACCTCCCCCTTCCTCTACTACAGACCCGCGGAGCTCAGTGAACACCCCCTCTTCTTTCACGGCCCCATCCGTCAGGACGACATCGTCGTCATCTACCGCGGCGACCTTCTAGACACCTACACCAAGCTCCTCTACTTCAAAGAGTCCACCAGCCCCCTTACATTTCACTCATCCTCCCATTCCTGTCAGCACCAGGCTACTTCCATTGCGCTTAGTGCTGCCAGTGCTGTTTCTGCGTCTGGTGATAGTGCTGAGCTGGCTGTGGCTGCCGCTGTTCAGAGGCCGTCCGCCGCACTTCTTCCTCCTCATCATTGAGTACAGTCGCATGATCCAGCTCGCCCTCTACAAGAGCCATGTCATTCGCTTCTTCAACTCACCCACCCACCCTCAGCCCTACATACACGACACCCAGACTCTCATTCAAAGGTCAGGCCTTGCTCTGGCTCAAACACTGATATTGATATTTAACAGGCTGAGCTCTGGTGAAGTGACGGCTCTGGCGCCTGCCCAAGACTACATTGACCTCATGTTCAATCCTGTCACTCCTATAGTGTTTCAATTTATGGGGCATATGGATCGTTACGAGGTTAACTACTGTGAAATGGCTTTTTTGGGCTGTATGTCTTATTGAGAACAGTGAACCTTTAGAGCACTAAGAACTCTAGTTGGAACCTTAAGCACCCTTCATTTTTGTGCCTTATTGAGAACCCTTCTACTTAACATACTCCTGCTCGGGTTGACATTATGCTAGAACGGAGTTTCAACCTGTCATCGATAGGCCCAAGTCTCCTGCATCCAAGGCAGTTGGAAATTTCAATTTTCATCCAGTAATAAATGTGCTACAGAAGTTTCAGTGAATTTAGTCCATGAAGAACATTATATAGTGTTCACATTAAGGGTGATTTTATTGGGAACAGTAAGTAAAAATTTTTGTCCAATGTTCTCAATTGGTGCATATTAATGGGAGCACTTATTACAAATGTTATAGGAATCTTATAGGGTTCCCACTTAATTCAACCTAATGAGAACCCAAAGCGCAAAACTTTATTAAAGTTCCTAATAATATCACCCTACTGTGAACACCATTAAGGTTCTTTTTCGACTTTCTACATAAAAGTCCTGTAGCGCCCGATGTACTGCTCAAAATGGCAAAATTCCACTTTGCGCCTGAAGCAGCAGACTTGGGGCAATAGAGAAGATGGAAACACAACTTAGCATGTCATCAGCCCGAGCAGCAGTATGTTAAATAGAAGGGTTCTCAATAAGGTGGCAAAACAAAGGCTTCTTAGAGTTCACACTAAGGTTCTTAAGGTTCTAAGGGTTCACTGTTCTCAATAAGACATTCAGGGGCTTTTTTTGCTAGGAACCAAATGCAAAACGGCTGCAGGCATTCGTGAAGGCAGCAAAGACGAATCCGCCGAGAGTGATGGACTCTTACAAGGCCTTTCGTCTGCTCCAGAATGAGCAGAAAGCCAAAAGTTAGTCTGTTAAATAAAAGTTTCGATGAAACCAAACGAATGGTTTTGTGGGGACGATATTGGTGACAACGTCCCTTTCGGAGAAAGTGGCTCTACAGCAGTTGTGCAACTGGCGAATGGTGTTCTTGGATGGCTTTCCGGTCGTGGCCACTGGAATCTACCTATCGTTTGCCTTTCCCAACCACCGCCCTTTCTACCCATACCTAATGCAGAGAGAGTGTCGGCTCTCGCCACTGGACGAGTAGGCAGACGGGAATGTTCTGGCAGGAGCTTCGTTTGCTCTCCAATCGCCTCAAACGCCATTGTCCTTCCGTCTCCAAGCCCGACTCCCTTAGCCTCTCCCAAGTTTAACCCTCCATTTGCCTAATTTTATAGACGTTGAGGTTTTTAGATTGTCGGGACATTTTATTTGCTGGCGATCGGAGTGGTGATATGCTTTGTGGCCCTGGCATTTGAATGGCTAATCTATGCATTTCGTGGAATGGCAAACGCGCATCAAATTATTTCTCTCCTTCGTATAAGACCGTGTTTGAATTGGATTAGCCTTAACAAATGTTAAAAAGAGGCTCCGGTTTTTCGCATTTTCAGGTTGGATAAGTTATAGTTATTACAGTAAATGCTGCAAAAACTTGTGTCCATATTAAGCACTGCAGTTGTACAATAAACATCCAAATAAACGTCATGAGACGATACTAAATGTTATAAAGATGAGACAGGAAGCGTACACGAAAATGTTTCTTAGCCAGGCTTGAATGACAAGTTCGAAAAAAATGAAACCGTTTTTGTGAGTAATGCTAATTTTATAATTGACAATGCTATTTCAGTTGTAGAAATGACTGATTAAGATCCAAGGTAGTTAATTTTTAATCGCGAATCTGGTGCAGAGCTAAACTACATTTTTGTCCTCTCCATTCTCATTTTATTACGTTTAAAGTCTAAGAAACTTTGAGAACAATTTTGCTCCAAACTGCGCGCTATGGCCCTCAAAACAATGACTCATCGGCATAATTTTTGCGCAAAAATCTAGCCTCGCGCATTCACTCTGGGGCGGAAGCAGAAGGCGCATTGAACATGGCTGCTGGAGCAGCTAAATCGGAACTAGAAATGAATCCAGTGGCCAGTGGCACCTCGTTCCAGCCCTCTCCTCAGATCGGCTCCCAAAGCACCGCTCCACCTCTCCAGCCTCAGCAGCAGCTTCTCTTCGGTCAGCCCTGCTCAGGAACTTGCAGGAGTATAGATATACTAGCGGCTCTTCTTCAGGCCCAGCGCAACAGATGTCCTTCCCAGGACCGCTGAACTGGATGACGCAGGCCGTGGTGCAGAACATCCGCCCCGCCCTCGAGTCCATCATACACCAGGCCGTCACCAGCGCCACTGCCGCAACCCACAACTCTCAACCTACTCCACCCGGCCACACTCCGACATCACCTCCTCCCGCTGCAACGCCCAACAACACCCCCAACGCATCCAAGCCACGCATCAAATACGAGAGTTCACCAAGCCCCTTTTCTACCTCTGGAGCTTTCGTTGAGGAGCTTTCGGCTTTGCAGTGATCGATTTGACGGAGGAGCCGGATGTGAAGCCCAAGCCAAAGGTTAGTCCAAAACCTAACCTAATCTTGGTTCTTGAAAAGTGATGCGACGGCAGAAGGAAGCAGCTGCGGAGGCCGTGATCGATTTGACTCAAGAACCGGAAGAGCCGGCCTTGACGAAGGTAAGTTTGGCTGTGTGGGGCATTGCGAGATGAAAGATTGTGCCGCAGCAGGAGGAGATGGGAGATGGACCGCTCAGCCCTCCGCCACTGCCGACCGCTACTCCCACATCTCCCACAAGGCAGTCTAACATTGAAGGAGCAGGGTGTGGGAGTGAGAGCGGTGGAGTTCCAGCCGCGTCGGCCCTCTGTCCATCTTCTCAGCCTTTCCGTTGGCTTCTGATTTAGCCTCCTACACATGAGCTACTGATGGGCATTCCAGACGCAAGAGCTCTTCGCCCGTTCTCAGCACCTTCCACGCGGCGCTAACACTGCCATCACGGTCTTTCTCTTCACCAAAAATCGAATTTTCACCAAAAATGTTTCTTGCATCTATTTAAAGCATATTTGTATGGGGGTCAAATGGTAGGCGGCCTCCCATTCCGCCTCCTTTTCGAAAAACCAAAATCTTCATAAGGACTAGAAATTAGAAGAAATAAGAACTTCATAAGAAAAAGAAAGAAATGAGAATGTTTTGCAGGATGATGGTCGCATCCGATGCCTGGACTGTGGGCAGCTACAAGAGCGGACCAAGGCGGCAGAGCACATCTGGAAGGTTTTCCCACTACCACTGGGCCTTTGCTTGGGATTCAGGTGAGAGGATTGACAGGCGCACATCCGCGAAGGCCCGCATCGATGCTTCGCCTGCGGCTTCCAGTCCTTTTACTGGCATCCAGAACGGATCAAAATGAATCGGTTGGCTGTGCCAAGAATGTGACAGCTGAGAGAAGGAGGCTGGCAACAGGCATTTGGAAGAGGTGCACGGGGTGGAAGGCAAAACGAACCAGTTCGTCATCCGAGTGAACCATCTGCCCATCTATCGCCAAGCGCTCGCCGAATGGCGCTACATCTGCTTCCCTGAGCTCAAACACGGACTTCGCAATTCATTTACTTCTCTCAGTATCAGATACTCCACCTAGCTTCTGCTGGAATGCCAGGCATCAGCAGGTTGATTAACTGCGGCTCCAGGCCAATGCATGCTTCTGCTGAAGCTTGTTAAGGTTATCTTGTGCCAACTGGCGGCCATTTGCTGCTCGCCTTCTCTGCGTTTCCCTGCTACTCGCCCTGCTCTGCTTTGCCCTGTTTCTCACATTGCCCTGCCCTGCTCTGTCTGGCCCTGCTTCTGGAGACGGCTCAGATAAGACAAGGTTATCTTGTGCCAAATGGTAGCCATCTGCTGGTTGCCCTTCCCTGCTTATGCTATGATGTCCTTCTCATTCCACAATGTTTCCCTGCTGCTCACCCTGCCCTACTTTCCCCTCTGCTCGCCCCTTCTCCCTGCCCTGCTTTCCCCTCTGCTCACCCTGCTTTGTTGGACATTGTTACCTAGCAATTTTGCACAAATCCTTGATAGCGGGACATAGATAACTAAGCTAAGTTAGTCATAGGCCAGGTTAGACTAATACTTCTTTTCTACCAGGGCCCAATTCTTGATTCAATTCAAGGCCTGACTTTTTATCCTGACACTCTAGGGATGCCAACAGTAGTTTTTCAGGTGTAACATTAGTATATCAGTAATTTACACTATTTTAGTTTGTGCCAAAATAGTGGTCTGAGCTTTGCCTATGTCCTCAGTGAAAATTAAGAACAAGACTAAAAAATGTGCGTTTTTTGAAATGATCATTAATACCCCATCATATGGGCGTCATTAAACTTGTAGTACTATGCTGAGTAACAATCCAGCCTTTGCTGGGGTAATTTTGACTAAAGAATTTCAGGTATTCCCGACCCCCTGGGTAAGGTCCCCCGGGGGCTTGCTTCTCCCTGCTGCTCGCCCTGCCCTGCTTCTCCCTGCTGCTCACCCTGCATTGCCATTTGCTGCTCACCCCGCCCTGCCCCTCATTTAGATATTTGCTATGGTGTCCACCAGGCCAGATTGTTTGCTGGATTAAAAGATTTCTTTCACCAAGCTCCACCCTGCCCTTGTCGTCCTTCCAAGTTTAGACGGGGAAGTCAGATTTCAACAGATAATCCTCCTACTTCAACTCACAAGAGTTCCCATCATAACCTGTGTGAAGCTTATTGGGCTGGCGCGAACGGAGCGTTAGTGGAGTGTCGCGCCCAGCCCCTCTTTTCGACCCAGGTGTACGTTTTCAGGGTTTTTGCTAGATCTTAAAATTGATAAGGCTCCTGCTCCTCATTCTGATCCTCCAATCATTCTGATTCTTTTTGCATTGGATAGAGCAACATCAAATTGTCCTAAACTCGCGAGAAATCGCCCAAAACTGGCAGCAATCATTAAAAAATCACTCAAAACCATTTGTCCGAACTCCTCCTTCTCCTCCTTCTCCTCCTACTTCGCATATGTGAGAGGTTCCGCTCTAAAGGGTTCCGGATAGGATAGGGTGAAGTGTTGAGAAGTGTCCCTCGACTCTGATCTGATGTTTCCTACAAATATGGCTGCATTTAACCAACAATTAATAGATGACAAGATGACTTAGTCTGTTTACTTGGCTTATGGAGGCCTATGTTTACTAAGGCTATCCTTGTCTCTCCATTTACCAGGTAAGATATCGCAACCTACGATTGTAAAATGGATAGAAGTTCATGCTAAAGTTTAGGCTTACAATGCTGGAAAAATGAGGCCAGAATGGATAGAAAAGGCGGCGAGAGAATTGAAATGCTGGAGAGGACTGGAACTAGTGGATGGAGTGGAAATAGGAGAGGCAGGAGTAGGAAGCGGGCAGGCCAGCTAAATTCAGTTTGGCTGCTGAGAGTGATTGACCAGAGGTTGCGAGTGGACGAGCGGGCATGTGGAGTGCTGCGCGGACACCATCCTTGCTTGCCTCTGGCGCAGCATTCTCAGAAATAACCTTTTCTTATTCCAAATTGATGCTTGTCACTGTTAGAGAGGCAGGAGAACCGGGCAGAGTCCAGCCATGTTGGGGGAGGAGGTTTGAAGCAAGTTTTTTTTAGCAGATCCACGCCCATTGTCGTTGTCATGGCCGTTGGATCCTCCATAATCACTGCCTCCTACTCTCATGCTGCATCGGGCACCAATGCGTGTTGACTGAATGCTTCCTATCAAGTCAAAATGGACGAGTGATTCCTGTAATTAATGCAAATGATAGAAACAAGGACATTGCATATTTGCCGAGTGCGGGGTTGAGGGGTTTTGTGGACTTCCTTGGTGGTCTGCCACGAGGCTTTGCAGCGGTGTTACGCATCGCGGATTCCAACAGATTTAACGTATGCACAATCTTAAAAACAACTCTCTTACAGGGTTCTCAAGTCCAAAAATTTTTGAGACCGAGACCGGCACCGAGACCGGGACACGGGTCGCACGCGTTGCCGCGGATTTTTCAGCAAATTTTCTTCACACGTGCGACCGAGCGGACCGAGCACTAACTTTTTTCTAGATGGTATATTTTTGCATTCTACTTGGTCAAACTTGATTCCGATTGTGTTTTAATGTTTCCGGATGTAAATGTAAATGTAAATGTAAATGTTTCCTGATGTATCTTTGACATTGTGATGCTTGTTTTGATTATGAAAGAAGCAGTTCAATTTCCTTGGGCCAGGTCAAGCTGTAATGCAACGGAAACGAAATAGCAATTCAAACGCACTGTTTAAGACACTCCTGCGGCTTCTCAGCGAATTCTCGGATCTGTTTGGGATGGATACCTAAGTCCTTCCCATGCTTTAGCCAATGGGCCAGGAAGCTTCGATTCTCATGAAAAAGAATTTCCCTGTGAATCAATGCCGCTTGTGACCGTGGACGGCGTGTACTCGAAGCGAAGCCTGCCTGTGAAAACGTCCTCTCGGTTGAAGCAGCTGCAAATATGTCATAGCTTAAGGCGGGCCTATCTATGCGCAGTAGATAAATTGAACTATTGGAGGGGATTCCGAGGAAATGAAATGCCATTGGAGCTATCAGGCGGTACTCCTTGATGCCGCTGGTTGACCACCACTTGATGGCCAAGTCGGTGTCGCCCTTGGCGGGCATCTTCTTCACCCGCAGCCAGTGGAGCAGCTGATTTTCGACCTCTTCAGTCGCCTGAGTGTCGGTCATCCACCTTTTGCCGTCTGTCAAAATGCCATCCATTTCAATCAGTCAATGGAATGAGAAGGAGGAGGAACTGGCAGGCATGTGCGTGGTATTGTCGGGTGATGTCGAATCCAGCTGTTCCAGTGGGTGGCCCGTCTCGTCTTCGTCGTCTGTCAGCTCCTCCAGCAGGATGGAGAAAGTGCAGGTGCTGTTGGGGCGCTCCTCACTGGGCTCAGGTGAAGGCGTGCGGATGACGGGGATGTTGACATCTTCTGCCTCCCCCAGGGCCTCCTTCCTCTTGAGCTTGTAGCGGCGGACTGCGGTGGTGATGAGGGCGTTCTTGATGGTGTGGAAGAGCCGCTCGCCATGCTGCTCCACCTTCTCCAGGTAACCCTTGTAGGTCGGGTGGAGTAGGGTTGCTGCGCCGGCCTGGAAGAGGAACTCCTTGTCCTTGGGGTTCACGTACTTGCTTGCCTCGCCTCGCCTCGCCTCCAGCCTGCGAGGAAGGCACGAAAAAAGAGAGAAAGGGAAAGGAAGAACAGGAAAAAAAAGAGAAACAAAACCAAAGCAGCCCACACCACCAACGCCCCACGGCCGAGAACCCACGCGACCAACCCCCCACCAAACAAACCCACACCCACCCCCCCACGACCACCGCCAACACCCAAACCCCCACCAAACCCAAAAAAAAAAAAACAAAAAACCCCACCAAAAAACCCCCAAAACCCACCTCGCCTCGCCTCCTCTACATCTACAAGGCAAGCCCCAGGATGTACATCGGCATGCACGACGGCCGCATCACGGAGATGCGCCTCAAGATGGAGAAGATGGAGGGCACCATCCTCATGACGCAGTGGGGAGAAGGAGAGCAGAAGGAGGCAGTGGGCGAGGTTCTCGACGGCCTCAAGGACCTCCAGCACCTGCTACGGGAGGAGAAGGGAGAAAGAGTTCGTCGGGTATGTGCAGCCGTACTCTCCGCCTCATCCGCAACCGCCTACGCCCTCGCCCAAGAAGCAGGAGGACAACAACAGCGCCGGCAAGGACGACCAGGACGACCTCGACCAGGACGACAGCATCCCCACCCACGCCAACAGCGGCGGCAAGATCGACCTCATCGACAGCGCCATCGTCGTCAAGATGGAGGTCCCCGACGAGGACACCAAGACCGACGGCATCGTGAACACCACTGTCATCAAGACCGAGGAGATCCAGGGGAACGCCGAGAGCGACGCCTACGTGGACAAGATCGACCCCATCGACAGCGCCATCGTCGTCAAGATGGAGGTCCCCGACGAGGACACCAAGACCGACGTCTCCACCGGCATCGGCATCGTCTCCACCCCCGGCACCCCGGCCATCCGCCGCTCCAAACGTACACCTCCCTTTTATCCCCTCTCTCTTTCTTGCTGCCAAAAGATAGACTCACTTTGCAGGCCGCCATGCAGTGAAGACGATCATGGAGACGGTGTTGGACAAGGACGGACTGAACTGGGCCCAGCGACGCAAGCGGGACCAGGAGTTCGTGTCCCCGCCCCCGGTCTCCAAGAACGCCAACGCCAACACGCCGGGTCAACTCCCCCGCACGCCCGCCCTCTCTGACTCCGGCCCCATCAAGCACCGCTTCCGCAAAGGTACCTACCTCTCTATTCCTCTTCTCCTTTTGTAAAGGCAGAGAAGAAGGGCTGCAATTGAGGCTACGAGGTGAAGACCCTGGCACTGCCGCCGGTGAAGAAGCCCGAGGAGGAGGAGGAGGCCCAGAGCAGCCAGAGCACCGTGGTCATCGACTTCGGCCTCGCCCGAAAGGACTTCGGCATCGACGCCGGAGACAAGGAGAACGCCGAGCCCATGTCCCCCTGCGGCCCCGCCTCACCCAACCCCTACGGCTCCTTCTACTCTCCAACAGGCCCCTCTGACACCCCTTCCCTTCCCTAGCCTCAGTCCCCAACCACTTCCCAGGCCTCAAGTCCCCATGCCCCAGCCCCGAGCCCCGATTCCCCGAGCCCCCAACCAGCCCCCTTGCCTACTCTAATCCCTCGCCCCGCGCCCCTAGCCGTTGCCTTTGCCTTGTTGATGTTCGTGTTCTACATCCAGCTTTTGCGTGATGTCAAGTTTCTGGTCAAGCTTTTGCCTTTGGGAACCTTTTCGCAGTTTCTCACTTTTGGAGTTTCTCTTATCTCCACCTCGTTTTGCTTTTGCCCCATTGTGCCTTCTACCAGACTCAGTTTCTCAGTCTCATCAGCTATTATTCACACGCAACACAAATGCAAAATAATCAAACAGTGATGCCCAACAATGCCTACCCAAGCAAATGTAGAGTTTGATCGCATGCGAACAAAAAACAGGTAATAATCTACAAGAAAAAAATATCACAAAAATCAATTTCGCCAAACAGGAAAATTTTCAAATTTTTTAGAGAAATTGACCCTGAAACTTGTTCTATAAGCTGCATTTAGCGATTCTGTCATCAACTGAACACATTCCAGTTGGATTTCAGCCTTCAAATTGCAATAAAATGGGAAAAAAAATTGTTTTCCTCCCGATCGCACGAGTAGGGTTTTTCAGACCTCCCGGTCTCGTCCGACCGAGTCTCGGTCGCATTTTCAAAAATTAGCCGTCGCCGACCGCCATCGCGACCGGGAGGCTCCCGGTCGGACGTTTAATATGCCTGCTCTCTTAAGCCTTTCCTTTTCCTTCTTTTACGATTTTTCCGATTTTCCAACATATATTTGTTTTCCAAATTTTGCTGCAAGTCTTTCTTGTGGTCTAATAATAAGATGACGAGGAGCGAGGTAACTGGATACTTCTTCGATATTCGGCTCACACATCTACCTCTTGTGTTTCCTTTCGTGACCACAATGACCTCTGTTGGAACTTTCTAATCAATGAATAATTCAATCAATCAATGATCAATCAATAATCCAAAATCGCTTCGTTGAGGATGTAAGCAAAGCAAAGGATGTAAGCCTGCTGAACGAGGCGGGTGAAGAGAAAGGGGAACTTGATGAGGGAGAAGAACATGGCGAGGTTCATCATGCTCAGCTATGAGTGTAGAGTGTCAGGATCACACATCTAGCCTTGATTGTATGAAAATGCATAGAACTGAGCCAAGGATGAACAGAAGTATTTGTTTAGCTTAACTTAAGGCTAAACAATCATAACCATCTATGACATGGAATTCAGGATTATTGGTCATGAATTGCCAAGACAAAATCTGGATTATTGATCAGAACAGCACTACAAGTCCAACGATACCCATAAAATTGATACCTACAACTTGTTTCAAAAATCGTACTTTTTTGTTTTACTCTTAATTTTCACTATGTGCAATTGTGCATAGGCACAGCTCAGACCACTTTTTAGGCAAACAAAGGAAAAAGTAAATTCCTGAAACTACAACAACTACAAATTGTATGCTACACTACAAATCAATGGCATCTGTAGAGTCTCTGGATCACAAATCTAGCCTTGATTTTATTAAACAAGTATATGGCGCAAAGCGCAATAGGTGACCGCGGAGCATATTCCCCCTTCCACCTTCAGGAATGGTTTCATTGCATGGGTGAAATTTTCTCTCAAAATGGTAAGTCTGTGGTTTTTCAGCCATTTTCAAAAGTAAACACAGATTCAGAATCGAAATGTATGACTTGTGAATCAAAAAACCAGTCTTATATACAATTCACAGCCATTCAGCTGCTACTGCTTATTGATGCTATTGGCATGGGTGAAAATTTGTCTCTCAAGAGGGAAAGTCTGTGGTTTCTCAACCATTTTCAAAAGTAAGCACATATTTAGAATCGGTATATATGACTTGTGAATCAAAAAATCCAAAGTCTTCTTTGCAATTCTTAGCCGTTCAGCTGCTACTAATTATTGATGCTATTGGCATGCGTGAAAGTTTGTCACTCAAGAGGAAAAGTCTGTGGTTTCTCATCCATTTCCAAAAGTATGCACATATTTAGAACCAGCATACATGAATTGTGAATAAAAAAAACTCAAGTCTTGTGTTCAATTCTCAGCCGTTCAGACGATATAGGGGAACATGGTAATTTTCGGGAAAAAATTTGTCCTACTCAGGATAGTAATGTTTCTAATTGTCCGGTACCAGCTCCACCCCCAGGATCCAAGCGGCACATTTTAGCTTTCAGGAAAAAAAGTATGTCCAGATCCGTTGAGAATTTGCCCGAGCCCAACATTTCCAGATACATATACACACATATATATATATATATATATATATATATATATATATATATATATATATATATATATATATATATATATATATATATATATATATATATATATATATATATATATATATATATATATATATATATATATATATATATATATATATATATATATATATATATATATATATATATATATATATGAGGACAAAAATTGAGTAACCTCTATAGACCGCGGAGCAGCCCTTTGGGCCGCTCCGCGGTAAAAAATAGGCTTAAACGTCAGTAGGCTAAAAATAATCAGAAATTTATTTCTGATTGGAAGCTTCTAACTTATCCTATCAGCTAAAGCATCTCAAACTAAACCTACTGGTGAAGTTTGAGTGGAAACGAAGCTAAATTGGCCGGTAACAAGAACTTCAAAATAGGCCAAGCTGCCAAATGATGAAAAACTCATCTTCTCAAATGTCACAAATACCTAGTCTGTTTGAAAAGCAGACTTTTCTAAGCCAAAATTCGAAGAGTTCAGGACAATTGAAGCTCTAGATGGCTAAAAAAGTGCTGCCAAATGTTGATAAAATACTCCTATCTAATCTCAAGTTTGTTCCTAGCTTTCAATGCAGGGAGTGCTGGAGGTGATCACGATACTGGGTAGCAGGTGCAGTGCCAGAGGGCTTTCCAAGTGCATCGCCAGCAAGGTAGCCAGCATAGAACTGGGCCCTTGTTGAAAAAGATGTATTAGTCTAACCTGCCGTATGTCTAACTTAGCTTAGTTACCTATGTCCCCCCTATAATCAATGATCTTTTGGATACAGACCTTTGAGAGCAAGACGAACTTCGAAGACAAGGCAACCAAAATCATTGTGCAGGCCCAGCAACTACTCAAGATTATCTGGTTTTATGATATTCAACGAATGTGATTTTTTATTCTGTGAGTTCAAAGCTGTCAATCCTTGTGCATACTATGGGGTAACAATATGTTTTTGTTTCACAGCTTCTGGCCAGATGCTTAACCCCAAGTTTGTTCCTGGCTCTCAGTGCAGGGAGTGCCGGAGGTGATTGCGATACTGGGCAGATAGCAGCAGGTGCAGTCCAGAGGGCTTTCCAAGTTCATCACCAGCTTGGATTTGTGCAAAATTGTAAGATAAAAATGTTCAACAAATGTGATATGTTTATGAAGACTAAAGTACAAGTTGCCCTTCTTCTCTTTTTTCCCAATACCCTCTTTTTATCTAACTGATGTTTGCTTGAAGGCAAGCCTGAAAGAAATCCATCTCATGGAGGTGGGTCAGCTGGAGGGAAAGCTGGCCAGGCAGGTATCCTTGCGGAAGCGCGTACTCAAGAACACAAGGAACGATGGCAGGTCCTACTTCTACTCCCTCACCTAGGAATGTTGGCTCACGTTCCCTTCTTATCAATTGCCATAGACAAGAATTGCCCTTGCTGAGCAGTGTAGGAGGTCCGGCGCAGCATCAACCAGAAGTACCAACCACCACCCGCTCCGCCACCATCATCGGCATTGCCCATGGACAGGTTTTCATTTTTCTCATTGATCATTGGATATTAGATTCACTAAGCATTAGCTAAGCATTAGCCTAACTAAGTTTAAGTCTTAATGTAATGCAATGTCTAACACTCTTATAGGCGCTGTGGACAAAGCTGGCCAACTGCATCCAGTGAAAGGCATGTTCGCGGAGTATGAGGCAAACTTCAAACTACCTACGACATGTTTCCCTTGTAGATGTTCTTGGCCTTTATGCTTAGTGTCGTTGTCATGCTTTGGTTTTCATGTATGGTCTGTAATGGCCTTTGCAAAATGGCAAAAGACAGTAACAATTGTTTCAAGATAGATGCGAGATTACTCAGCTTGCTCCTAAAACATTATAAGTGGTAGAAAAATCAAATCAAATGCACAGTAAGTATTAAATACACATTTTTGTATGAAACATAACAAAGTCGTCAACAAACATAGGAAGGGTAAAATGGTGGGTCATATAAGTTATGAATGATAAGTGAAAAATAGTCAAAATGCTAAGAATAGTAGCCGTAAAGAAAGGAATAATCGATGCCATCCTCGTCCCCAACAAAATCTTCTGCCACAATTGCAGTCGTCTCCACTCCCAGAGCCTGTATCCAAATGTCAGATAATTATCCAAAAAAGTAAACTTGCATTACCTGCTGAAATAGCTTATTTCTTACAAGCTTAGACCATAGTCATTAGTTCATTGAGTGAAAGCTAAGCTGAAGGACAGAGTTGGCTGTTAAGGCAAAGAAGGTGATAAATTTACTTTTTTATAGGTTCTTACATTCTGGTGCCCTCTCAAGCTGGCCCATGCCTTTCTACTCAAGCTTCTTTGCTGCTGGAGCGCAACTTGAAACTCCATGGCCTAGACTTCCAATGGATGTGGAATTCCGTGGATGGCCAATTCCGATTCAAGGAAACACCAAAATGGTCAAGTCAAATTGTACTAAGCCTAAGTTGGACTTACTACTTCCTTGGCTGAACATCAAGGACAGATTTTTGAAAAAAGTAGCTGAAGAAGCCAGAGATTGATTACGAATGAGAAAAATGCAGATTTAGTTGTTGCCAGATAGTGAAAGGTGTTGCCAAAAGGAATCAAACGCCAGCAAAAGGAGCAGAGTTGAAGCCTATTGATGTCCTCGTCGACCTGATTTTTCACTGAGTCTTCAAACTGAAGGTTATAAGGTACTATGATTTGATTCTGCTAGTGCATTTAAGATTTGATTCGGATAATGCATTTATCTTTATAAGAAAAAGCTTCTTCTGTCTCTAGGGACTTGACGCTGACAGGCCACAGGTGTTAATCAGATCTATGCAAAACATCACTCATGTCCACATTCGAAAAGGGAAGACAGAAGTAAAAGGAAAGCACCACTAAGCAAACAGTCCTTTCCGATTAATAACATCTTTGAGCGCATCATAGTTGGTGAGGACGGACGTCACTGCCTTTTCCAGGTTCAAGAACGTGTGCTGCAACAGAATGTTTGTTTAAACTAAACTTGTAACTGGACTTGTGAAAAGGGAGTCTGAAAACTACTCTCTGATGTCAATGAAAATGCTCAGGGAGATTCATTCAACTATCACCTCAATGCCTAAATCCCCTTGCTAGAATTAATCTGTCGATGGAATTTGTTGCTCTACTCACTTTAAACTAGACTGAGGTTATGCTAGGCTTACCACTGCGCTCTCGTTGCTGGACCCATCAGTCAATTATGAGGAAGGCATGAGGGCTGCAATGAGGGAAGTGGCTGCCAAAGGCATTGAACTTCCATGCTGGTGTTGCGTAGTACTCTACTACTTCCGCCAGCCAACTCCATTTCTGCTCCTTCCTCCGCTGCACTTTGAGAGTTTTTTCAGTGCATTACACAATCACTTGGATGTAATGGCTTGGAATACTAAATTAAGAGAAAAGCAAATTGGTGGTCCACCGCAGACATGTCCTCCTCCTTGCAAACGATCTGGCAGCACATCTCCAAATCATCAGCGTCCCCAAGGGCCTTGTCTCTCAGTCCCCATAGGGTTGCCTCGAACTCGGAGTAGAGGACAAAGACAGTGCGCTGGCCTGTGGTTCATGGAGCAAGTGCATCAGTGTGCAAATTGCATAGTTGCCTATAATGCATGGGTGCACTGGTTGCATGATTAGTCTCATGCCTTTGATTGCATGAGGAGAAAATGCACAGAGCTGATAATTTATCCGTCATTGTAATGAAGAGATCTTAGGCGATTTTGGGAACTACTTCCTGTCCAGCAAGTTTTGCTGTGCATCATGAAAACATCATTGGCAGGAGAAATGACAGCAGAGATGTCCAGCAATTTCCATTTGGACCATCATTATTGTCATCACACCCATCATTGAGTAATTTTTTGTGAATACATGATGTTCCCGAAATATAATTAGTTTAGGGGTTTCTTAGGAAAAATAAGCCTTAGCGTAACTAACTTTACGAAGCTGTTGCAAAATATTTCGATTGCAGACAAGTGCCACTAGCGTTCCAGGAAGCTAGGACGAACTCAAGGGCATGTGCCAGAAGAAGAATATTTTCCAGAACCCATGCAACATCTGTGTCAGCTGGGAGTATCAGTGCATGGCGAGCAGAGTGGAAAGCAGGGCAGGGAGAGCAGCAGATGGCAATGCAGTGTGAGTAGCAGGGCAAAGCAGGGTAGAGCGAGCAGAGGGGAAAGCAGGGCAGGGAGAGCAGCAGATGGCAATGCAGTGTGAGTAGCAGGTAGAAGCATGGCAGGGGGAGCAGATGGGAATGCAGGGTGAGCAGCTGGGAGAAGCAGGGCAGGGCGAGCAGAGGGGAAAGCAGGGCAGGGCGAGCAGAAGATGGGAATGCAGGGTGAGCAGCTGGGAGAAGCAGGGCAGGGCGAGCAGAGGGGAAAGCAGGGCAGGGTGAGCAGCAGGGAAACATTGTGGAAGGAGAAGGACATCATAGCATAAGCAGGGAAGGGCGAGCAGAAGATGGCCGTCAGTTGGCACTAGATAACCTTAAAGGGAAACACCATGGGTTGACACCATCACCGATTCCGCTCATATTTTTTTCATTGATGCGTGTTACCATTGTAAGCTTGCAAGGGTATAACGTTTTGGCCAAAAGGTCTCTGTTCCAGAATTAAAAATTCCTAAAGTTGCCTATGCTATAACATGGGGGAGGGCTCAAAAAGGCACAAAAAATTATTAAAAATAATTTTCATTAGGGATAACACGGGATAACACGAGGTTTGGTGTATTTTGATGCGAGACGTTGATTTAGGTCAAAAAAAGGAGTCAAAAATGAGGGCGCCGAAGGGCGTGGCCCAAAAACCGACCAAATATTGCAAAATTTGACAGTGGGCATTTTTTAATTGCTCATAACTCCTGCTATACTAAACGAAATTCAATGATTCGACCTCGGTTAGAACCGCCTTGACAAGCTCTACAGCTTAGGTGCAATGACGAATTCTGTCGATAAAAGTTATTCATGAGTTATTAAAGAAAAATGCCAAAATCGCGGATTTTAGAGTTTTTTTCAACTTATCAGTATTTCATTCTAATTAAAAGGTACATATCAAGCGCCATGGGTTTGGTCGGCCAAGCTTGCAAGTGATTTCGATTGCTTAGAGCCTCATAAAAAGATTCTGTGCTTGCACTTTGCTCGCACACAACCAATAAATGCCATACTGTATAAAGTGCCTTCATCAGTCTGCACTGTCTTCACTTGCCTGAACTGTAAACGCGCGATTTTTCTAGCCATTCGTTAATCTCCATTGTTTTCCTAATAGGGTTGTCCTGAGCACAAAAATGCCGAGAGCACAAAAATGCCTTCTCTGTGGGACTGATGTGACTAGTTGCGGAAAAAGAAATCTCCATTACTTTTGATCAGAATAGCTCAAATATGATCAATTTAGAGGCGTCTGTGGTTCCAAAATGAAGTGAAAGTATTTTAAGAAACTCACAGCAGCAATTTTCACAATTTTTTCAGCATTCGCAGGCAATCATTTTGACTGAAATTTAACCAAACTAAGTTAATTAATTGGGTTAAATAAATAACTGTCCAGAAACATCAGCTTTCTGAGTAGGTCGTAATGTAGGGAGCGCCACATTTTGGGCTGCGCGCAACTACTTGCAGCAATTTTGCATAGTTTTTTTTGGCTAAATAAACCTATTTTAGCCATATGCAGCCTCTGCTAAGCGGAGAAAAGCTTATGATGCTTCCTGATTTTTTAATGAATTTTTTTATACTTTGCCCTATGCTACAACACAGGAAACTTTGGAATTTTTAAAAAAAATATTTTGAGTCAAAAGTGAAAAAACTGAGTATGCTTGGAAGATATACTACCTCAGACGAATATATTTTGCACATAAAATTAAGATTTCAGGATGGTGTAAATTAGGTCGTTTGTCCTTTAACAAGCTTAATCTTAATCGCAGCAGGTCAGGGCAATGTAAGCAGCAGGGAAAGCAGGGCAGAGCGAGCAGAGGGGAAAGCAGGCAAATTAGTGTTGGCCATAGAACTCCTAAGCTCAAAAAGTGGCCCTGTAAGGCGGGGCACGCCTATGCTTTTCCCCCTGCCCCCCGCCCTCCCCGATAGAAAACCCAGCTTTGGCTGTAAGCCAATTTTGACTTATATATAAGTCCAGGCCACAGCCTGTCTTTCAACGTCAGGCGACAGACCTTCTACATTTTACTGAAGCCCTGATGTAGAAGGATTTGGTATGGGACCTGTTTGTGTCTACATCAGTTTTAGGGTCAGTAAAATGGGAAGGTTAACGGCATTGGGCTGCAGACTTAGGACCCAGACTGAAGAGGGGGGAATGTTAAATAAGTGGAGAGGAAGGGAAGAGCTAAATAAAATAGGGGAAGTGATTTAATTAAAGGGAGGGAGATAAAAAGGACTGGCGTCTGAAGGGAACTTATTATATTGGTGAAACATCAACTGAGTGGGTAGTCAACTATTATCTAAAACTCCCACTTTCCTTCGGCACAAATGGATCCTCTTGTTCTAGGAAGCCTCTTATCATATAGCCTCTTATAGCCTCAAACGAACTTCTGACAAGATGCTCAATCTCTATTTTGTTCCTAGCTTTCAGTGCAGGGAGTGCTGGAGGTGATCACGATGATGGGCAGATAGCAGCAGTTGCAGTGCCAGAGGGCTTTCCAAGTTCATCGCCAGCTTGGTCAATCTCGGCATGGTCTTCTTCGGCATCCAGCTCCTCTTGCACTTTGTCCAGTTTAGTATAGTCCAGGCCAAACGAACTTCTGACAAGATGCTCAATCTCATGAGCAGAAATTTGCACCAATCAAAAGATTTCAATATCAAAATCAAAAAGCTATATAAAATTGCCCTTATCAAAAAGTAGTGTGTAACCCCAGAAGAAGTGTATACTTAAGAAAAACATTTTCATCTTAATAAATTATGCAATCGTTCTAATGAAAAGTTTGACACATAGTTGCCAGCAAGTTTTCTGCTGTATCATGTGCTGAAGCCATTGCCGCAGTTCCATACAGCCAGCCATCCAGTGCCAGCCAGTGCCATCCAGCGCCCTTCGTTTTTCAGCTCAGTCCCTGCATTTCTCCAAAAAACCTACTGTTATCTCACAATATGCACATGGATCGACAGCTTTTGAACTCACAAAGTCAAAATTAACATTTGTTGAACATTTTTTACCTTGCAATTCTGCACAAATAGACTGATACTTCTTTTCTACCAGGGCCCAATTCTTGATTCAATTCAAGGCCTGACTTTTTATCCTGACACTCTAGGGATGCCAACAGTAGTTTTTCAGGTGTAGCATTAGTATATCAGTAATTTACACTATTTTAGTTTGTGCCAAAAAAGTGGTCTGAGCTTTGCCTATGTCCTCAGTGAAAATTAAGAACAAGACTAAAAAATGTGCGATTTTTGAAATAATCATTTAACCCACATCTTATGGGCATCATTGGACATTTAGTGCTGTGCTGAGTATTCATCCAGTCCTTGTTGGGGAAATTTTGACTAAAAATTTCTCGAAATTTGCCATTTTTACAAAAAAACACCAAAAATAACTAATTTTTTTATAAACTAGACACCTTTCCACAAAAACCTACAGTTATCTTACAATATGCTCATGGATCGACATCTTTTGATTTCACAAACTCAAAATTAACATTTGTTGAACATTTTACCTTGCAATTCTGCGCCTGCCCTGCTTTCACCTCTGCCCGCCCTGCCCTGCTTTCCACTGTTTCTCACATTGCCCTGCCCTGCTCTGCCTTGCCCCGCTTCTTGTTTGCTTGGGCTTGGCTAGTTTAATACTGTGCTGAATAGGGCGGGCGGCGGTGCGGCAAAGACGAAGTTCTCATGCTTTTCTCCCTCACCCTGCATTCCAATCTTCTGCTCTCCCTGCCCTGCTTTCCCCTCTGCTCGCCCTGCCCTGCTTCTCCCAGCTGCTCACCCTGCATACCCATCTTCTGCTCGCCCTGCTTTCCCCTCTGCTCGCCCTGCCCTGCTTCTCCCAGCTGCTCACCCTGCATTCCCATCTTCTGCTCGCGGGCCCCCCCCCGCCCCCCCCCCCCCCCCCCCCTGCCCTGCTTTCCCCTCTGCTCGCCATGCGCTGCTTCTCCCAGCTGCTCACCCTGCATTCCCATCTTCTGCTCACCCTGCCCTGCTTTCCCCTCTGCTCGCTCTGCCCTGCTTCTCCCTGCTGCTCACCTCATTCCCATCTTCTGCTCGCCCTGCCCTGCTTTCCCCTCTGCTCGCCATGCGCTGTTTCTCCCAGCTGCTCACCCTGCATTCCCATCTTCTGCTCGCCCTGCTTTCCCCTCTGCTCGCCCTGCCCTGCTTCTCCCAGCTGCTCACCCTGCATTCCCATCTTCTGCTCGCCCCCCCCCCCCCCCCCCCCGCCCCCCCCCCCCCCCCCCCCCCCCCCCCCCTGCCCTGCTGTCCCCTCCGCTCGCCCTGCCCTGTTTCTCCCAGCTGCTCACCCTGCATTCCCATCTTCTGCTCACCCTGCCCTGCTTTCCCCTCTGCTCGCCCTGCCCTGCTTCTCCCAGCTGCTCACACTGCATTCCCATCTTCTGCTCACCCTGCCCTGCTTTCCCCTCTGCTCGCCCTGCCCTGTTTCTCCCAGCTGCTCACCCTGCATTCCAATCTTCTGCTCGCACTGCCCTGCTTTCCCTTCTTCTCCGGCTGCCAGTCTTTTTCATGCCAGTCACACTGCATTGCCATCTTCTGCTCTCCCTGCCCTGCTTTCCCCTCTGCTCGCTCTACCCTGCTTTGCCCTGCTACTCTCAGAATAAAAGACCCTATTCTGCAACATACCCAAACCTACTGTTATCTCACAATATGCACATAATTCAACAGCTTTTGATTTCACAAATTCAAAACTAACATTTGTTGAACATTTTTACCTAGCAATTTTGCACAAATCCTTGATTGCGGGACATAGATAACTAAGCTAAGTTAGTCATAGGCCAGGATAAACTAATTCTTCTTTTCAAATAGAGCCCAGTTCTTGATTTAATTCAAGGCCAGACTCGTGATCCTGACACTCTATGGTAGCCAACAGTACTGTTTTTCAGGTTTAGCATTAGTATATCAGGAATTTAATCTATTTCTGTTTGTATCAACAAAAGTGGTCTGAGCTGTGCCTATGGCCTCAGTGAAAATTAAGAACAAGACTAAAAAATGTGCGATTTTTGAAATGATCATTAATATACCATCATCTGGGCATCGCTGGACTTGTAGTGCTATGCTTAGTAACAATACAGCCTTTGCTGTGGTAATTTTGACTAAAAATTTCAGGAATTCCCAACGCTCTGGGTAAGGTCCCCCTGGGGCTGTGCTTACAGATAAGAATTTTCTTGCCCTGCCTTGCTTCTCCCTCTGCTCATTCTGCCCTACTTCTCCCTGCTGATCACCCTGCATTGCCATCTTCTTCTCGCCCTGCCTTGCTTCTCCCTGCTGATCACCCTGCATTGCCATCTTCTTCTCGCCCAGCCTTCCTTCTCCCTGCTGATCACCCTGCATAGCCATCTTCTGCTCGCCCTGCCCTGCTTCTCCCTGCTACTCACACTGCATTGCCATCTTCCTGTGTATTAGATGGAAGGCCTGCATTTCCCCCTATTCAATCCTCCCAAAGCGAGTTGAAGAAAAAAGCCCTCCCCCCTGAGCCTTCAAGAATCAAGCTAACCAAGCCTAAGCCTGGCCAAAGCTTTGCTCCCAATGCAGATACTGCAATTTGCACATTGTCATTCCTGCCCCTTTGCTTTTCTTCTACATGAAAGCTCGAAGTCTGGTGCACAGGCGAGTCCAAAGAATGTGGAACTTAAGTCAGTGCATTAGATGCTTGCTTTTCCCCTATTCAAACCTCCCAAAGCGAGCTGAAGAAAAAAGAAGCCTTCCACAATTCGCTTAGGTTACCTTCCAAACCATTACAACCAGTAGAAGCCTTGGGCCTGCTTTGATGTCCTTTCCCTCCCTATTTTGCCTGGGAAGTCTGCTTCCACTGACTCATCCTGCCTTGTGCATTGGTTCACTTCAATCCCTGTGAAAGCCTAAGCCCTGATAAAGCACCAAGCTTGACATATGACATCCCCCTTTATTCAAACATAGACAAAGGAGCTATCAGCTTTTATTAAATAGATGGTAAGACAAGCATTTCTTAATCAAAATGACTTGATGCGCTTATTCTAATGCTTTTACAGTGTTAAATGTGCTAGGGTGTATTTATTAACGAAACATTGAAAGGTTGATTAATAAGAATTCGTATTATAAATGGAAAGCATAATGAAAATGCAATCACTTAACGTCCATTAAACTGGAGTTTATAAAAGCCTACGTAAGCAACTCATATTGAAGAGGTTTTTGTCCAGTTCCTGGCTCTTCTGGGGCAGCTGCTGGTTTGCTTCAGCCTAGCAGCCAACGGAGATAGATCTTCGACAGGCTAAGGGTAAGACTGGTCGGCTGCGGTGGACTGGCTGGTTGCTGGTTACTGGCTGGTTGCTGGTTGCTGGTGGTTGGTGGTTCCACATGGTAGAAGCAACCACAGGCTGGGCGGACAGACATTTTTCCAATGTCGGGCTCAGAGCACTTATACCACGCCTTCCATAAGTCGATATATTTGCCTCTCCGTACTCTTCACAAAAATCTTTGCCCCCCATTAAAGTCAGATCGCTTATCATTATTCATGGACAAAAAGCAGACATAATAGCAAACACTAAAATAAATAATTCTCAGCAACATTTAAACCATGAGTAAGTATCATAAACTTCCACCCCAGCTTTTTGGCCACAGAAATTTTTCTTTTTCAGTCAGCACACAACTGATTGCAGATCTGAACGATGCTGACATCGTGGCAGTTTTGAGAGAAAACCGGGCTCAAAAAGGTGAAAAAATGACCTAGAACGAGTCGACAACAAAATGCCACTTCAGAACTTGTAAAATAGCCGCATCAGGGCCTCCACTTTTAATATGCTTGGCTTACCATCTATTATAATACATAATAAATTCATTAATCTATGATTCAAATTTTTGACTAGAGAATCCACTACTACTGTCACTTTCTGCGATTCACTTGGGTTACTTTCATGTTTGCTTCCACTGCCCTGCTGCCATTTGCATTAGTTCCACTCAAGACCTGTGAAATCCTAAGCCCTGATTGGCTGTCTTCTCTCCACAAGTTGAATGGGAAGTTAAATTCTACAGTGTCCTTCAGCAGTTTCCATGAGTTCACTTCAAGGTCTAGGACAAGCCTCCTCCTTCCAACTTCGACTGGGAATCCAGCTTCCAGTGTTTCCTCCTGTCTTGTCCATTGGTTCATTTCAACGCCTTTCAAAGCCTAAGCTCTGCTAAAGCACCAGGCTTAAAGCTCTTCTCCTTTCGTAAGAAGTCCACATCTACAAGCTCCTTCTGATATTCGATTGTGTTCACTTCAAGACCTGTGAAAGAATAAGCCCTGCTATGATATGCCCTGCCCTGCTACATACCCAGGTGAAATGCCAACAATCTGCATCGAACTAAACTAGAAATTACCAAAGAAACTAATAAGAAGTCTATGGGAAATCTGTGTTCATTGTCACCTTCTGCTATTGCATGCATTAGACTTGCTTAGCACTAAAGTTGATGTTCGACATTTCATTTTGACAGGGAAATCTGCTTCCTAATGGTGGATTTAGGGCGAAAAATGAGAAGCCCCCTGAAATCTGTGAAAGACCTGCGAAAGCCTAAGCCCTGCTAATCACCAGGCTTTATGCCGCCCTCCTTTAAAATTTCAACTCGGAAGCAATGCTAAGTATTGCTAAGTCTAAGCTTTGTCATTTGCATGGGTTTACTTCAAGGCCAGACTCGTGATCCTGACATTGTAAGGATGCCAACAGTACTGTTTTTCAGGTGTACAATTCTGTATATCATTAGAATTATCTCTGCTGTAGCATTAGCTCAATCTTCCCCATCGCAATCTCTGCCTCTCTTCTCCTTTCAGTTTTCCTCCCCCACAGCAAGCACAGCCAGTACCTCTTGAGACTTCCTGGCTCTGCTCTAGCCTTAGTCTTTTTCTTCCCCGTCGCAATATCTGTCGCTGTCCTCCTTTTAGTCTTCATCGACCACAACCAGCACAGCCAGAACCCCTTGAGCCTATCTGGCTCTGCTTTAGCCTTAACTCCATCTTCCCCATCGAAATATCTGCCTCTTTCCTTCTTTCAGTCTTTGTCAGCCAAAACCAGCACAGCACCTCTTGAGACTCCGGGGGGTTCCATTTTTAGTAGGGACACTTATGTGTGAAAGCCTTAGCCCTGCGATGATGTCCTCCGCCTTCGAAAGTTTGACTGGGAAGTCTCTTTCATAAATTTACATGGGTTAGCTCAGCCTTAGACCTCCTTAGCACTAGGTTTAATGTTGTCTTTCTTCTGCAATCCACTTGGGTTTACTTCATAACAAATACAAGCTGTAGGCCTGCTATGATACCCTCCTCTTTCCTCATTTCGACAGGGAAATCTGCTTCCTAGTGGCAGATTTAGGGCGAAAAATGGGAATAACCCTGAAATCTGTGAAAGACCTGTTAAAGCCTAAGCACTACTAATCACCAGGCTTGATGCCGCCCTCCTTTAAAATTTCAACTCGGAAGCAATTCTAAGTATTGCTAAGTCTAAGCTTTGTTATTTGCATGGGTTTACTTCAAGACCTGTACATGCCTAATCCCTGCTATGATGTCCACCTCTTTCACATTTTCACTGTGTCTTTCTGCAATTCACATGCATTTATTTAGTGCATTATTTTTTAAGCACTGTTTTGACCGCATTGAACTCCATTGAACTGAGCAAGAATGGCATTGGTTTCTGAAGACCACTTTTCAACCCATCACATACCCCCATTACAGGGGGGGGGCACTCCTCGTCCGTACACCTAACTTTGAAAATTTATTTCTCCAGCCCAGTGAAAGCTAGAAAGTTGAATTTTTGAAACAAGGTAGCTCAAAACTTGTTTAGTAAGTGTGTAAATTGAGAGCATTTTTTCTTCAGCAGAACTTGAGAAATACTTATTTTAGTGAAGTCACTCAAAAATCAAAATGGCTACTCGCGAACAAAAATTTTTGACCAAGTTTGCAGCATCATTTCTCAGGCCCACTAATACCTTTTGAGCTGGAAATTTAACACAAATTAGGTCTAAGGGTCATTAACTTGTGTATAAATTTTTGGCGCTCTAAGTGTTTTCTATGGTGAGAAATACCTCTTGAAGCAAAGTGACATTTTCCCCCTTTCCTATGATTAAGAGCCAGCTCTGTCCCCTGATTATCTGAAACAAAGGAAATTAGGAAATCGGTCATTTTACTTCAAGAGCTATTTCTCGCCAAAGGAAAAAAACTTCAAGCGCCAAAAATTTATACACAATGTTAATGACCCTTAGACCTAATTTGTGTTAAATTTCCAGCTCAAAAGGTTTTAGTGGGCCTAAAATGATGCTGCAAACTTAGTCAAAGATTTTTTTTGTTACAAGTCGCCATTTTCATTTTTGAGTGACTTCACTAAAATGAGTATTTCTCAAGTTCTGCTGAAAAAAAATGCTCTCAATTTACACACTTACTAAGCAAGGATTGGGCTACCTTATGACAAAAATTCAACTCTCTAGCTTTTACTGGGCTGGAGAAATAAATTTTCAAAGTTATGTACGAAACAAGGATGCCCCCTGTATAATACTATTTTTCTTTCCAATGCAAAAATAATTGCAGCAAATGGTGCCCTATAGATTGAGAAAAACGCTTATCAATTTTAAGATCTGGCAATAACCCTGAAAACATACACCTGGGTCAAAAAGAGGGGCTGGGCGCTGACGGTCACGTTGCTCCCTCACGCCAGCCCACTATAATGCTTTTCCTTCCATATTATAAATGATTATAAAACATTATAAATCATTTATAATCTTCTTGTTCCATGATTATGTCCAGCTTCAGTTAATCGTCCTTTGTGCATTGCCTTTAATTACTTAACGAGAAAATTTTTTGTTTCTGAATGAGATAAATCTTTCATTTTGGCTGCAGGAAAGCAGGCTAAAACACCCGTCTGCAGCCGGCTGCAATGGCCCACAGCGTTCATTTATTCAAAGAAACTTTGGTGATCTCTTTGATCTGTTTCAGTTAGATATGTTGCCTGAATCGTTCGTTTCGCTTGATGATGATTATAAAAAAGTTGCTCCTTCTGGCACTGCTCGTCAAGCTGTTTATCTACTGATTTCATGAAGCAAAGGCCTCACACTGAAGTTAGCCTTAGGTTAAGTAGGTGGCTCAGCGACACTGAAGACACTTTGAGTTTGCGGAGGTGGATAACTTGTTTCGCTTAAGCACGCACCAAATTTCTAGCACATTTCTGGATTGCTGGACTAATAAGGCCTAAGTCCTTTCAACAGAAAATGTGAATGCATCGACTTAACACAACATGTTTTGGTTTTAAAGCAATGATAAAGTTTGTGTTGTATCTCTCTTCCATTGCTTGTACTAACTTAGAACAAACGTAAGTAAAAAGAATCCAATCCACAACTTGAAAATTGGCACATTTTTTATGGCAGTGCAAGTATTTCAAAAAGAAAAAAGAAAATGATAGACAAGGTATTCTCGGCTGTTGCCAAGATGCGCGGCCTCTGTCCAAGCAATAGTGTCAAGCAAAATGAGCAAATTTTACTAATTGCAGATTTATTTATTGTCAATTTCGTCTAAAAACAAGGGAGTTATTGTTTTTCTATTTTGAAACATCAAAATTCTAAGTTTCGGGGGGGGGGGGCAAAAAGTTCAAAAACCCACAATAAAGGGTCCAAGCCACCATAAAGCTGGACATTCATGCAAAATTTCAGCCAATTTCATGGAAAAATCAGGGATTTGTGATTTTTCTGTTTTGAAACATCAAAATTCTAAGTTTTGGCAAAAGACCCAAAAATTTCGCGAAACCCCAAGAAAGGTCCAAAGCCACAACCAAAGCGGACATTCATGCAAAATTTCAGCCTTTTTCATTGAAAAACCAAGGAGTTATGATTTTTTCTATTTTGAAACATCAAAATTCTAAGTTCTGGGGAAAACCCCAAAAATTTCGCGAAACCCTAAGAACTGTCCAAAGCCACCACCAATGCGGAGATTCATGCAAAATTTCAGCCAATTTCATTGAAAAACCAGGGAGTTATGATTTTTTGTACTTTGAAACATCAAAAATTTAGGTTTTGGGCAAAAAACGCAAAATCACGCCAAGCACAAAAAATGGTCCCGAGCCACCACCCAGACGGACCTTCATGCAAAAAATCAGCCAATTTGGTTGAAAAACCGCGGAGTACGAGCGCGACAGGGACATATATATATATATATGCGGAAAGACGGACGCAAAAATGGGGTAACTGCTTAAGATGGCCTTGGCCGCCCGCCGCTTCGGGCAGGGCGCCAGAGCTCCACCGGCCTCCGGGCATGGGTGCTACGGCCCCTACGCTTCGCCTAGCATGCTTCGCATGCTAGGCTCCTACCGGGGCCTCCGCACCCATGCCCTCCGGCCTCCGGAGCACTGACTGCCCTGCCCTCCGCGGCAGGCGGCCGACGGCCGCGCCAAAATTGCTTAGTTAAGCCCGGCGGTGTTATGCCCGGCCCAGCGACATACCCAGGTGAAATGCCAACAATCAAACCTGGTCTGCATCGAACTAAACTAGAAATGACCAAAGAAACTAATAAGAAGTCTATGGGAAGTCTGCGGTCATTGTCATCTTCTGCTATTGCATGCATTAGACTTGCTTAGCACTAAAGTTGATGTTCGACATTTCATTTTGACAGGGAAATCTGCTTCCTAGTGGCGGATTTAGGGTGAAAAATGGGAAGCCCCCCCTGAAATCTGTGAAAGTCCTGTTAAAGCCTAAGCACTACTAATCACCAGGCTTGATGCCGCTCTTCTTTAAAATTTCAACTCGGAAGCAATGCTAAGTATTGCTAAGTCTAAGCTTTGTCATTTGCATGGGTTTACTTCAAGGCCAGACTCGTGATCCTGACATTGTAAGGATGCCAACAGTACTGTTTTTCAGGTGTACAATTCTGTATATCATTAGAATTATCTCTGCTGTAGCATTAGCTCAATCTTCCCCATCGCAATCTCTGCCTCTCTTCTCCTTTCAGTTTTCCTCCACCACAGCAAGCACAGCTGGCACCCCTTGAGCCTTCCTGGCTCTGCTCTAGCCTTGGTTTTTTCTTTCCCATTGCAATCTCTGTCTCTGTCCTCCTTTCAGTCTTCATCCACCACAACCAGCAAAGCCAGAGCCCCTTGAACCTATCTGGCTCTGCTCTAGCCTTAGTTTTTCTTCCCCAACGCAATCCCTGCCTCTTTCCTTCTTTCAGTCTTTGTCAGCCAAAACCAGCACAGCACCTCTTGAGACTCCGGGGGGTTCCATTTTTCATAGGGACACTTATGTGTGAAAGCCTTAGCCCTGCGATGATGTCCTCCGCCTTCGAAAGTTTGACTGGGAAGTCTCTTTCATAAATTTACATGGGTTAGCTCAGCCTTAGACCTCCTTAGCACTAGGTTTAATGTTGTCTTTCTTCTGCAATCCACTTGGGTTTACTTCATAACAAATACAAGCTGTAGGCCTGCTATGATGCCCTCGTTTTTCCTCATTTCGACAGGGAAATCTGCTTCCCAGTGGCAGATTTAGGGCGAAAAATGGGAATAACCCTGAAGATCTGTGAAAGACCTGTTAAAGCCTAAGCACTACTAATCACCAGGCTTGATGCCGCCCTCCTTTAAAATTTCAACTCGGAAGCGATTCTCAGTATTGCTAAGTCTAAGCTTTGTTATTTGCATGGGTTTACTTCAAGACCTGTACATCCCTCCAATCCCTGCTATGATGTCCACCTCTTTCACATTTTCACTGTGTTTTTCTGCAATTCACATGCATTTATTTAGTGCATTATTTTTTAAGCACTGTTTTGACCGCATTGAACTCCATTGAACTGAGCAAGAATGGCATTGGTTTCTGAAGACCACTTTTCAACCCATCGCATACCCCCATTACAGGGAGGGGCACTCCTCGTCCGTACACCTAATTTTGAAAGTTTATTTCTCTAGCCCAATGAAAGCTAAAAAGTTGAATTTTTGAAACAAGGTAGCTCAAAACTTGTTTAGTAAGTGTCTCAAATTGAGAGCATTTTTTCTGTCAGCAGAACTTGAGAAATACTTATTTTCGTGAAGTCACTCAAAAATCAAAATGGCTCCTCGCGAACAATAATTTTTGACCAAGTTTGCAGCATCATTTCTCAGGCCCACTAAAACTTTTTGAGCTGGAAATTTAACACAAATTAGGTCTAAGGGTCATTAACTTGTGTATAAATTTTTGGCACTCTAGGGTTTTCCTATGGCGAGAAATAGCTATTGAAGCAAAGTGACATTTTCCCCCTTTCCTATGATTAAGAGCCAGCTCTGTCCCCTGATTATCTGAAACAAAGGAAATTAGGAAATGGGTCATTTTTACTTCAAGAGCTATTTATTACCATAGGAAAGACTTCGAGCGCCAAAAAATTTATACACAAGTTAATGACCCTTCGGTTGTTATGCTACGTTTTAGGGGCCTGAGAACATGCCATGCTGCAAATTTCATCGAAAATTTTTGTTTGCAAGTCGTTTTGATTTTTGAGTGACTTTACTAAAATGAGTATTTATAATTCTCCTGAAAAAAAATGCTCTCAAATTACACAATTCTAA
>JASANA010000240.1:0-34681 GCA_030248095.1 Ptycholaimellus sp. GST1_10
GGAGCAAGTGCCTTATCAATTTTAAGATCTAGCAATAACCCCACTTTTTGCCGTGGGCACTTTTTGCCGAGGGCTGTTTTCGCCTGGGCACTTTTCGCCAGTGTAGGGGTCGGAGGTGCCGCGAGGGACGCGCCGCCGCGCTGCGATGAGGGTCGGATGCGCCGCCGCGCCGTGGAGTTGCAAGGGAGCGATTTTTTGCCGTGGGCATCAAAGGGTGGGTTTTTTGTGCTCGTTGTGACGAGGAAGACCTGAGATTTTATAATCAGTCATTGGAATGGGCCAAATCGAAATTTTTTTCAACAAACTCAAAATCGGTAAAAAAATGGGGTTGATTGTGCCGCGAGGTGTTTTGGGTCGATGTTTTAGACCTCATTTTCTATAAATTCTATAAATTATATGTTTCTATAAAATGAGGTCTAAAAACATCGACCCAAAACTCCTCGCCGCACGATCGACCTCATTTTTTACCAATTTTGAGTTTGTTGAAAAAATTTTCGATTTGGCCCATTCCAATGACTGATTATAAAATCTCAGGTCTTCCTCGTCACAACGAGCTCAAAAAACCCACCCTTTGATGCCCACAGCAAAAAATCGCTCCCTTGCAACTCCGCGGCGTGATCGCGCCCTCATGGCACATCCGCTCCCATGGCGCGTCTGACCCCTACACCGGGGCACTTCTATCCTACAACCTAGGGCTTTCTCCTATTGTTGGGGTTGTTCGTCCCCTACCAGGGGTATCAAATAAACTCCCAACTGAAGTGCTTAGACGCGGGGTTCGCGCATACCATGGTTAGTCTTTACTATTTTGTGCGCGAACCCTGCATCTAAGCTTTTCAATTGGAAGTATGCTTTCTACTCCCGGTAGCGGACAAGCCCTGGCTTACTCGGTATAGACTACCCAAGCCTAAAATAAGTAGATCATATCTGGGGGGTGGATCACCCTCCATGGGGGGACTTTGATGGGGGAAACTAGGTGTCAGCCAGTTTTTCACACAGGTTAGGCATAAAATCATTGTTCGTTGTTGCATTCATTATTTTTGGTTTGAAATAGCAGAAAAAAGCGACCTGCAAGCGATCTGCAGAGAAGTACATTAATGAAAAACTCGAAAAACGCAAGACATAGTATGTGCTAACCCTATCGCAGGCCGGATTATTGCTGAGAAAATACAGCCACATTTCCCATCTATAGGCCGATGGGGCAGACAGAATTTCCAATTAGTAGAGGCCGCAATAAAAGGGATCCAGCTAAGGCCTTGTCATCAGTTTCATGGTACGACTCCTGTTGGTAAGGGATTGGATCATGCGTTTGCTGTTGCTGGTCCACCTTTTCGAACTGGCTCCTAAAGCCCACTCCTGCTGCCCATCCTATGCCCAACAGCAGACACTTACAAATGTTAGCTTTTTGGTCAGAGGCTATTTGAGTTGACACGGGCTCAAGCTTTCAATGCTTTCAAAAGGCTGTAGGTTTTGAGGCGGACATTAATTATAGAGTATTTGTTAAGTATTTATTATAGAGTATTAATTATAGAGTATTTGGCTGGTTTAGCCTAACATAAGAGGAATACATTGATTAACCAACATCTAATGCGAGTATTTTTGAACTAGGCTCGACTTTTTATGAATTTTGTGTCTTATTTTGGTGTGCAAAAGCTTATCTCGTCTAGGTGAAATTTTTATCCTGTAGCTCTGCGCTTTTGAACTGACTTGGACTCGTATGAATGTGGCTTTGAAATTGAGCCAACCAAACGGCACCAAAGCAGACATGCTCAAACATGGTCCGACCCTGCGAACGCGAATGGGGGGCTCGTTCGCAAGCCCGTTTGCAAACCCAAACCTGAAAAATGGCCAAACGGGGCTAGTTTGAACCTAACAGGGTCAAACGGGGTCAAACGGGGGTATTTTTGCAAACATGCCCCAATTATGCTCATTTTTGCCCCAAAAATGTCTGGAAGTGACGTATTTTGAACAGGCGCATTGTGGGGCATCTCCAGGGCATGCACTACTACGGCACATGAGGCAATGCCTGGGCCCTGGGCTGGAGGGGAGGCTGCAAAATCATTCATGCTCTAAGTCACCTTCAGCCCTCCGCCTCCGCCCTCAGAGAAGCCCTCGTCCTCAGCCTACTTCAGCCCCAGTCAAGGAAAACCAAGGAGAGCCAGGATGCTGATGCCAGCAGGTTGCACGATGGAGATGCTTCTGGGTCTCCAGAAGATTCAGGGCAAGTTGATCGTCGAGGCTCTGGAGATGGAGCAGAGAGTAGCCCACGAGTGCCTGGAGGTCCTCAAGAACCTCCTCCGCATGCTGCACGAGGAGGATGACGAGCAACGATGCATCGAGGACAAGGACGAGCCCTTCTCGCTGCTCAAGCACCTGCCGTCCACCGACACACCACCCGTCGCCAAGATGAGCAAGTTCGCCATGGAGGAAGACAAGGCCAGCCCCAGCATCAACCAGGCCAACATGGACAATGACAAGTCCAAGGAGAACTCACCCCCGCCACCCCTCCACCGCCAGAAATGCAAACTGGGTCTTTCCTCTTATCCCTTCCCTCCTGTTTTGCAACCTGTGTCTGCAAATGTATTGACAGGCTACGCACGGAAGACCATCGCCCCCGCTCGGAAGACAGCAGCTCAGCGCAAGCTCAACCTCTTCTTCCGCTCCCCCACACCAATGCCCGAGAAGGCCAATGACCCCACCTACAAGCACTCTCCCCTCTTCAAGGCCTGGCCCCACAACGTCGACCGCACCCAGGAGCCCAGCAAATGCGCAGAGGAGAAGAACAAGGACAACGCGATGGAGGATGAGGAGAACAGCATGAACACCATCCTCATCAGCGGCGGCATCATCAACTACATCAACCTTGCCTCCGAGGACAATGGCAGCGCCAACCTCCCCGGAATGTCCCCGTCCGGCCCCCCGCCCTCTCCGGACTACTAGGTCCCCTTCCCCTCATCCAGTCCTACTCTCCCTCCACTCCCAAGTCCCACTCTCCACTCTGCTAGTCACCTTCCCCTTGCCCGTTGCCCCTTGTTTGGAAGCTTTGGAGTCTGGCTCTCTCTTCTACCCTCGTTTGAAGTCTTTCATGTTGCCAAGCGTCTCTATTTCACCTTCTTATGTTCTGCCATGCATTGAATGCATTTTGTTGCCGCCTTTGTTGGTACTTTTCAAAGCTTCCAAAGTCTCTCTTGAAGTCTCAAACATTGGTCCAACATGGCAGCAGTGGAACTAGGCAAAAAAGACAGCAAAGCATTGCAGCAATAGGGCTGATAAAGCTGATTTGCATGCACGAGTGCACGATCAATCTTCCTCTTCCGTGGGTGCTTCTGGGAGTACTTGTCGCCCTCCTTCAGGCCTTGACCAGCCAGCCACTTGGTCATCGCTCCACCACCGTCCATCTTGAACTTCTGGCCCTTCTCTTCAACGATTGCTCCCCCATTTGGTCCCATCATCAAGAAAGTTCAGAAGTGATTGAACTTTTCAGGTTGGTGTTCTTGCTCTCCTCCTCCAGTGCTTTGCAGACAGTAGGATCAATGTTGCCTAGATGGATGTTGAGGATGTGGAGGCGAGCGTTGGTGGCATGTGGCCTGTTCTTGGCCCAGACGTGCTTGCAGGTGCGGCCATGCTTCTTGATTCCGCACATCATCCCTACGCCTTCCTTCTTTGTGTAGAACTCCAGGCTCCAGATCTGTAAGAAACAATGCCTTCCCTGTTTGGCCATGAGCAGCAGCAAGTTTCAAACTGCAACCTTAGACAGCTCTTTCTTCGCATCCTTGCGACGGCTGGGCGTGTTGATGGCCTCTCGCACAAGGCAGTTGTAGATCTTGCAGGGGTCATGCTCATTCTCAGGTTTGCCAGCCCCAGCACCCTCAGCCTTATTCTCCATCACCATGTCCTCGTTCTCCTGGTTCTCGTCTGCGAGGCTGGAGACTTGCGACAGCACGCTGAGAGCACTGCTGCGCTGGGAAGGAGGGCTTGTTGTGGCATCAAACATGCTGCCAGAGGACTGGTTGAAGGAGGATGAGTTGTCAGAGTCGTAGTCCACAACTTGCTGGCTTGGGCTTGGCTCAGTCGACTGGCTGGGTTGCTCTTCTTCTTGCAGACGGTGCTGACTCCCCATGGCCAGGGTGGACTGAGCCTGTCTAGGCTTAGGCGGTGGCGGACGTCGAGGAGGAGGCCCAGGAGTGGCCTGAGACAATCGAAGCAGAGGACGAGAAGACTCCTTCTTCGAGGACTTCACTTGTCCCCCCCCCGACTGTGACTGCCCATGCTCTCGCTGGGACATTTTTAGAATTCAGCTGAAAAAAGGATCTGAAACAAGGTCCAATTAGGGCCAGCAATGTGCCTATGCACACTCAGGCATAGGACACACAGCAGAGTGTATGTAGAGACGTGCCTACAGTAATTCCCTGCCTTACCCTAACTCACAGAAAAAAATGAGCAAGTTCGAACCTAACATGGTCAAACCTGCCCTTGTTTGGCAGGTTCGCAGGCCCATTCACATACACCCCTGTTCGCAGGTTTGCAGGCCTTTTTTTGCGAATGCAAATGCGAACGGGACCCCAGTTTGCAGGCCCGTTTGCAACATGAGCCACTCTGCAGCAAAGTCGTTTTCGCAACAAACACTATTAAGAAAGGATATTGGGCTTGCGCGAATGGAGCTTTAGTGAAGTGTCAGCACCAAGCCCCTCTTTTCGACCCAGGTGTATGTTTTGAGGGTTATTGCTAGATCTTAAAGGGGAAATACCCAGGTCAGGCACCATCACCGATTCCGCTCATATTTTTTTAAATGAAAGGTGTTACCATGGTAAACTTGCAAGGGTATAACGTTTTGGCCAAAAGGTCCCTGTTCCAGAATTAAAAATTCCTAAAGTTGCCTATGCTACAACATGGGGGAGGGCTCAAAAAGGCACAAAAAAAATTATTAAAAATAATTTTCATTAGGGATAACACGGGATAACACGAGGTTTAGTGTATTTTGATGCGAGACGTTGATTTAGGTCAAAAAAAGGAGTCAAAAATGAGGGCGCTGAAGGGCGTGGCCCAAAAACCGACCAAATTTTGCAAATTTTGACACTGGGTATTTGTTTAATTGCCCATAACTCCTGCTATACTAAACCAAATTCAATGATTCGACCACGGTTGGAACCGTCTTAACAAGCGCTAAAACTTTGGTCAACAGACCAAAGCTCTCAATACAAGTTTTGCATAAGCATTTCAGAAAAACTGAAAAAAAATGATTTAATGGCAAATTTTGATGGGGTCAAAATTATAAAAAAAAAATTTTATTAATATAGACTTATTATTATGAATATGGGTCAATTTTGGGGCATACATTTCAAAAATCGGGGCCTCAACTGCATATAAAATTTTTAAATAATGAAAATGTGGAAAAAACCTCGAAAAACTACCAAAAATGACCATTTTAACAAGTTTTTGGGCTGCGTGCGCCACGGTACATTGATTTTGCCCAATTTTTGTTGCTTAAAATATTGATTTTGGTTATTTTCTGACACTGTTCAGCGGAGAAAAGTGGAGAATTAAAATTGGATTTTTCATGAATTTATTTCATTTTATCCCTATGCTACAACACATGAAATGTTAAAAATTTTTTCTCAAAAAAAATACTTCAAAGTAAAAAAACGGCTTAAGCGTGCAAGCTTACTTTGGTGTCCCCTAACTAGGAAAAAAATTTTATGGAAATCCGAGGGGGTGCATTTTCGGTGACTATCCCTTTAAAATTGATAAGGCGATTGCTCGTCACAGAAGGCTTCAATCGCTCTAATTCTTTCACCATTGGAAAGAGCAACATCGAATTGACTATAGTTTATCTTTTGAGTTTTTCGTAAAACGTTTGATTTTAGGGTGAAAAATGCAAAAAACCATTTGTCCGAACTCCTCCTTCTCCTTCTCCTTCTTCTCCTTCTCCTTCTTCTCCGCATCTATTCAATGGACGATAGTAGGTATTCATTTCTTCCCCCACAACCCTTCCCCGGGTCTTTGGGCCTCATGTATTGACTTTTGTTCATAAGTCTTCAGTTAAGCAGCTATGTATATGCATCCGTGGTGTAGTGGTCTATGCGATTTAATGGCTGGGTGAAACTGAGAGGTTTGAATCCTTTTTAGGCAATCATTTTTATTTTGGAAACTTTAAGTTGAAAAAACAACTGGTACCATTGGCAGGTCAAAATTAGAGCTCTTTTCTCCCAAAAATCGATTGCCCTAAGCATATATCATGAAAATTTCACAAAAATATGTTAGTTTGCCAATAAATTTAAATTGTATTTTTGATTTTCGAATTTTTTCTTTTTGTAATATTTTTTGAATCATTATGTTTTTATTTATATTTTATTTTTTTATCCATTAATATCCTAATATATTTTCGATTCTTTTATGTTTGTTATATTTTTTTAATGAGTTTATTTTTATTTATTTATTTTTCATACATTTAAAAAAAATTTAATATATACATTTTATACTATATTAAAAGTGGAAGAAATAACTGGTACCATCGGCAAGCCAATTTTGGGTCTCTTTTCTCCAAATTTTGTAATTGCCTCGAGCAAAAAGTCAAGGAAATACATCTACTACTAGTGGAATCTGCTGCGTCATCTGTATTTTGTTTTTGGCGCGCATGGAAAGAGACACTGAACTGCGCGCCAAAAACAAAATGCAACTGTCCAAGCAGCAGATTCCACCAGTAGTAGATGTATTTCCTTGACATTTTGCTCGAGGCAATTACAAAATTTGGAGAAAAGAGACCCAAAATTGGCTTGCCGATGGTACCAGTTATATATAGGGTTTTGGTTTGAGGGATGGGGGTGGGTCCCATTTTTCTTTGACAATTACTTTTCCGGACTATTCGAGAAAGCAAACTGAAGTGGTCTAAAAAAGGGCAAATAAAAAGGAACATGTGAAATTTAAAATTTTTGATATGAGGCCCTAAAATTAATATGTTATGGGTTTCGAAGCTCGCCGAGCACTTATCAGTGATAGCTTATTGGGCTGGCATGAACGGAGTGTTAGCGGAGGGGTTGTGGACATGATTGCCACGGACATGATTGCCCCGGACTGGATTGCCCTGAACAGGGTTGCCACCGGACTGGATTGCCACTGGACAGGACTGGTGGGAGTTATTGGTGGTTTGACCAAAATAGCTGATATTGAAGACAATTGAACTTTTTTTGCTAATAATAGGGTATGTTAATGAAAATTTGACTTTAAGAGAGCTTTACTGAGAAGGTCGAAAGTCTCAGAAACGTGGTTGCCCAAAAATTTTTGCCTCCCTTTTTTATATTTTTTTCGAAACTAAACACAATTCTAAGACTTTTGGTGGCCTGTGAGTGGTCAAAACCTGAAATTCGATTTTTGGCAAATTTTTAAAGTTTCAAAAATGACCAAAATTTAAACCACCCATAATTCATTTTCTTCTCAACCAATTTTAATGATTCTACCACCATTCGAATCGTCTTGAGGAGAAGAATATTTTATTTTTTTGACCAACTTTCTACGATCAAGTGCAGCTGAGCTATTTGCAAAAAAATGATTTTCCGTTGTTCAAAATCTTAAAAATATCTCAAAATCTTAATTCAATTTAATATCAAAACTCAATTTTGCGACAACGGCACCAAGATTTTCTTAAAAATCAGATAAATTTACCTATATGGACCAATATAGGTTGACCCACCACGAGAGAAGAGGCGAAAAGAGAACTCACATTATGGCCCTATATAGCATGGCACAAAAGCCGAAAATTCTCACCAAATCAATCCCAAACCCGTTTCCCCCCCCACCAGAGAAAGCCCCAAATATGGTAAATCCATGTAGCAAGACGGATATAGGCCTATTGAATTTTTTCAGGGCAAAAAATTGCAATTTTGAGAGAGTAAAATTTTTTGCCATTTTTTGCCTATGCTATAACATAGGGCCATAATGTGAGTTCTCATTTTCGACCTCAAATATCTCTCGTGGTGCAGGTTCTACAAAGTTGTGCGTTGGTCCAATTTAAGAAAATAGGTAAAATTATCTGATTTTTAAGAAAATCGAAGTTTTGATATTAAAATTGAAATTTTTTTAAGATTTTGAACAACAGAAAATCGTTTTTTGCAAATAGCTCAGCTGCACTTAATCGTAAAAAGTTCTTCTTAATATTCTTCTCCTCAAGACGATTCGAATGGTGGTAGAATCATTAAAATTGGTTGAGAAGAAAATAAGTTATGGGCGGTTTAAATTTTGGTCATTTTTGAAAATTTAGAAATTTGCCAAAAATCGAATTTCGGGTTTTGACCACTCACAGGCCACCAAAACTCTTAGAATTGTGTCTTGTTTTGAAAAAAAATATAAAAAGGGGAGTAAAAATTTTAGGGCAACCAACTTTTGAAACTCTCAATAAAGCTCTCTTAAATATGATAATTCTACACTTAGCTTGCACCAGCAAGCAAAATTTTCAACTTTTGGCCATGAAAAGGGCAATTTTCTTTCAAAATTGTGAAAAAATGGATTGCTTCGTAAACAATTTGGCTCACTCCCATCAAAAAATAAATTAAATAAAAAGAAAATAAAGCCAAGAGTTGATAAGACAGTGCTTTATTTGGAATAACTGAGCTCTTAAACCTTTATGTGCACCAAGGAAATCCTTGTATATTGGAGGGAATTCTAGTAACGGCAATCCTGTCTGGTGGTGATTGCTGTGTCGGTGGTTGTTCTTCTCAACTCTACTCTGATGAAACGGACAGCAGAGGGACTATGGCTAGACTACCCTGAATCACGTCACGACTGCGCAATCCTGTGCATGAGCATGCAACACTCCCCCAGGTGCGAGCTGGATCTCAGAGAGTGAACAGTACTAGACTCACCTAGCCCTAGAAATTGACACAGCAATGAAAATTGGCATGCTGAAGCTATCAGTTGCCTAAAACAGAATCACTGAAGGCTGGTGGAAATTTGCAAGGATGGACAAGGGGCTGTGAGAAGCAGTTGAGGAAAGCTGGACTGGAAAATCCTGCACTGCATGGGCAGTGGGCTCTGGGGGGTGCAGTACAAGAGCTGGTAAGGATCGCGTGAGAGGGGCAAAGTGATGAAGTGTGGATGTGAAGTGAATGAACTATGAAACTGGGACTAGACACCCTAGGCAGACTCCCTGCTGGGGCACACAAAGGACATATCAACTGATGCAGTGTATCCAACAGTGTGCGCTAAGCTAGCAGAGGGAGGAAGGTCAAAAGCCGATAGGAGTGGAAAGGAGTGGTGAGTTGGCAGGTGGATGTCGTCGACGTGGAAGAAGCTGGGAGGGAGGAGGCAGGTGATGCTCGAAGCCATCGGCTGAGGCTGCTGCATTTCCCGTACTCGCCAGCCCCACCCTGCCAATCCCACACCGCACAGGCACACCAAGGAAAGCCTGAGGCGGAACCGCTGAGAGAGGGCCAGTCTGGGCTCGCTGAGCCAGAACTGAAACCCAAAGATGCGTGAGGCCTTGCGTAGAGGGTGTAGTCGGAGAGGAAGGCGCCGTTGAGGCAGGTGACCTGGCTGACAGCTGCTGGCGCTGTTGCAGGAGAGGTGAGAGTCATCGCTGGCCTTGGGAGCACAGCTGGTGTGGAGAAGATGAGCTGGGGCTTGCGGTGAGGAGATGAGGCGAGGGGAGAGGAGTGGGAGCCTTTGTGAAGGTTGCAGGTGTCACCATAGACAGTGGGAATCGCCTCAAGACCTGCGCGCGCCCCCATGCGCCCCCCCCCACTGTGACAAGTGTATCAGTGTACTTCTATACCATGGAGAAGAACTCGTCATGATAGTTGAAGCCTGCCTTCCAGCTCTGGCAATGGGGCTGGAGTGGTCGAACCCTGGAATCTCCTGCTCCTGTACTTTCTCTCTCTGCTGCTATCTCGCTGAACATTCGCCCTTCGCTTCCACAGCCTGCCCTCCTACCGCCACACTCCCAGACACTCGCCTCATGGATTGCGTCAGCTGCCACCCTGCTGGATCATCGCTCCCTGACTCTCCACAGCAGTTCCAGCCTTCCTCCGTGGCCCTTCCCCCTCTCCCTGTTAGAGCCCCTGCCCCGCCCTGTGCATAGTCTCTAGCGCCCTCTTTTCTCAGTCCCTCTGTACATTGGACCCCTTTTCAGTTGTTTGAAATCTCAAGCCTCACTCCTGTGCTGGATAGGTGTCCCCATCCTGGACAGTGGTGCATGATTGCTGCCTAGTCACTTCATGAACTAATGCTAGTTGGGCCAGTCTCAGTTGTAAGTCCTAGTCCTTGTACGTGCCCACTGCAGTGCCCCTCCACACCCTATTCCTTCCTATAGGTATTGGTGCTAAATCCCATGACAGTTGCCTACGTCCTCTTTGAGCCACCTAAGTTTCATTCAACGCTCCTCTCTTACCACCCCAGCCCCTGCCTTTTCTGGCCCTGCCACCTTCTCTGTCTCCAGCACACCCAGGCCCTCTCTCCCAGCCTGCAGTGGATGCAATGCCCCCCTGCACCGTCTGACTCTTTTGACCTCTCCCATCCTGCACAGCATCAGTGCCATCTTCGCGTCAGCCTCACCAACACCTTCAGTTGCACTGCGCAACTCTCTCACTGCCCCGGCCCACAACTGACCTCGCTGACAACTGCTGCTCCCTGCCAGCCCCTCTTTCCACCCTTTTTGTAGGCCCTCTAACTTTCTCCTTTCTCTCATGTGCCCTGCGCTACTCGCTGCCCCCGCACACCCTTTTTATCCCCCCTTCCTCTCTTCCTCGCATCCACTTTTTCTGTGCCTGGGAGGCCAATCAACCAATCTCAGATTGATTGTGGAATGCATTATGCAGCCTTGTTTTGATGAGAGTGATCCTCAGCCTATTCACGTGATTCATTGCCCCTTGTCTGCCTGCCTTGGCTCTCCCTGCCTGTCTTTCTCACCTCAAGACCCACGTGCGCCCCCTTGCGCCCCCGCGCTCCCCCCCCCCCCCCACTGTGACCAGTGTATCAGTGTACTTCTGTACCATGGAGAAGAACTCGTCATGATAGCAGGTGACGCGGCTGCCATTGGCGGGGTCCTGCGAAGTCCTTCTGTAGCCAGGCTCTGCCGCTTGGACCAGGATTGCCGCTGGTCCCTCGGACCTGAGCCAGAGCACTCCTTCCATGGCGTAGCTGCAGTTGCCTCAGCTCTCCTCTAGCCCACCAGGCTCGTAGTCAGGTACAGGTCCATGATTGCTGTGTCAGTGGTTGTTCTTCTTGACTCTACTCTGATGAAATGGACAGCAGAGGGACTATGGCTAGACTAACCTGAATCACGACTGCGCAATCCTGTGCATGAGCATGCAACAGGTGACAATCCTGTCTGGTGGCAATCGAGTCCGGTGACAACTGGCAATCCAGTCCGGTGACAACTGGCAATCCAGTCCGGTGGCAATCCAGCCCAGTGGCAATCCTGTCTGGGGCAATACAGTCCGGGGAAATCTTCTCCAGGGCAGTCCTGTCCTAGACCCCTCTTTTTGACCCAGGTGTAGTGGTTAGGAGGTTAGTCAAAATTTAGGAAGACATTCCTGTGCCGCTTTTTTTAAAACTCAAAAGGGGAGGAAATAACTGGTACAATCGGCAAGCCTAAACTCAATCTCTATTCTGCTCAGCCACCTGCATTTTGTTTTAGCGCGCACTGGAAAGAGGCAGTAGAATGAGGAGTTTATGCTTGCTGGTACCAGTTATATTACTTTGTTGCTTGATTAACTGCTTGATGATCCTGAACACCTTTCAAACTTGTCATTCAAACCAATTGAAGATTTTTCAAGCGAGTGAGTTAAAGAATGAGGTTTCGTTGCACTTTGCTTCGCCTCAGCTGGTATCGAAAGTCATTGTTCATGATCACTCGAGTAACATGAGTTCTACAAGTAATACACGCAATGTTTTGTTCTACTCGCCTCCACTTCTTATGAGGAATACGACCGAAATTCAGGTTAGAAGTGTATAAGATCTAGTTACTTTAGAATCAGTTAAATTGTTAATCTAGTATAAAAAATAAAATCTCTTTCAAATCAAATTTCATGTTTAGCGTTCTTATCGTGAAGTTTTGTTAACTATTGCAGGAAATGTTTGCTGAAGCGGATTCTAATAGAGCAGCCCGCTTTGAACATGAGTTTGCAACTCCAATATATAGCACCAACGTTTTGATTGCGGACAGGTCTGTGTCCAGTGCTTATTTAACCAATGTGACTCTAATTATTTGCGAAATTTGCCCAACTGGATCTGAATTATTTACGGCTCCGTTTTTTATCACTGCACCGATAATTGATAATAACTCTGAAAAGGTTAAATCTTTGAATGATTGCATTTGAGTGTGACCAGAAACGGGCCCCGTATATGTGTCCAAAATTTGCTTCTTTTTATTTTAAAAAGACTGGGCTGGGGTTGCTTGTTGTGGGATATCAATTTAAGAAGCAATGTACGAGAGGAGCAAGGGTGGTTGCATCCGATTTTTTAGAACTCGTTTTTTCGATCGGTTTTTGAAAATACATAACATTTTAAGATATTTCACCAAGTGGAACCTGATATTGATCTGCATATGGCTCGCAATGAGCTTGAACAATTTTGCTGGTCAGCCTTGTATGCAACACAATGATGTGTCAGGTTTGAGCACAATTTATGAATCTGAGCTCAAGCAAACTATGGACTTATGGGTATCAAATTGAAGCTAAAAGCCTTCCAAAAACGATGGTGATCCTTGATTTGAGAAATCGGTTAATCAAAATCTGAAAATTTGAAAAAGATGCGGAAAACCTAAATTTTGTCCAATTTTGGGCAATCAAAAAAAACTTTTTACTCAAAATTTTTGTTCAAAGTGTACATAAACGGTGCCCATAGGCGTTTTCCCATAAAATTCTGGTCCAGATGGCAGTGTTAGAATATGAAAAATGGGGTGAGCAAACTGGAGAATTTTCAGTTTTATGGTAGCCACTCAGGATTTGGGCCTATGCTATAACATAGGAGAAAAATTAGGTAAAAAATTTTGGTCTCCAAAATAGGCTTTTCTGCCATAAATTATTTCTTTGGGCCCATCTGCTGTTCTCTATGCAATAAAAATTGCCAAAAAAGATATTTACATCAAAATTTTAAATAATTTTATATACCAATACTATCTGGAATATATAGTCTGAAGATATGCAAAAATTTCACTTTTTCAGAGAAAAAAACTGCATAGAGAGCAGCAGATGGGCCCAAAGAAATAATTTATGGCAGAAAAGCCTATTTTGGAGACCAAAATTTTTTACCTAATTTTTCTCCTATGTTATAGCATAGGCCCAAATCCTGAGTGGCTACCATAAAACTGAAAATTCTCCAGTTTGCTCACCCCATTTTTCATATTCTAACACTGCCATCTGGACCAGAATTTTATGGGAAAAACGCCTATGGGCACCGTTTATGTACACTTTGAACAAAAATTTTGAGTAAAAAGTTTTTTTTGATTGCCCAAAATTGGACAAAATTTAGGTTTTCCGCATCTTTTTCAAATTTTCAGCTTTTGATTAACCAATTTCTCAAATCAAGGATCACCATCGTTTTTGGTAGGCTTTTAGCTTCAATTTGATACCCATAAGTCCATAGTTTGCTTGAGCTCAGATTCATAAATTGTGCTCAAACATGACACATCATTGTGTTGCATACAAGGCTGACCAGCAAAACTGTTCAAGCTCATTGCGAGCCATATGCTGATCAATATCAGGTTCCACTTGGTGAAATATCTTAAAATGTTATGTATTTTCAAAAACCGATCGAAAAAATTGGTTCTAAAAAATCGGATGCAACCCCTTTCCAATGACCTTGCTTCTCTCAGAAAATGCTTCTTAAGTTGCTTCCAACTAATCGTGCTAAAACAATCGGTCCATATAGCGTTTCGTGCCCAAACAATAACCGTATGATTACACAGCCCGTATTGATAAGACCTCTTTTCCATTAAAAATTAACCAAAGTTAACTCTTACAAACTATTTTGACATTCAGTACGTCGATATTCTTTTTAAATGACGAAAATGTATTGTCAAATATCTCAAATTTTGTCCATAATTACAGCTTTTATGTGCTAGATTTGGAGAGTGAAATTGGACGCAAAAATCAATAAAACAATGGAAGCTCTAACTCAATACCACCCCTTTTTAAACGTTAGGCAAATGTTAGTGTGTTGTCTGAAAGAGCTGCCTTAGCAAAAATCATGTTATGTTTCGGCCAATTATGATTTGTTGTTAGAATTTGCTAAAATTGGTAACTATGTCGCATTTGCTTTGCAGACCTGTAATTACACATTCCCTGCCGGATATCAGTATCAAATCTTAAACCACGCCCCAGAAAATGACGACGACATTACGCTGAACATTCTCCCTCATAAAAATCGGTTATTTCGGTTTTCGGTTTTCAGTTTTTCCGGGACTAATCGAACAATTTTACCAGATACTCGCCAGTGAGTAGATGCAAAATCGACAACCTACTGGTTCCAACGCGAAATCTTCAGCTCACCTATACATTTTCGGAGCCTCTGTCAAACCTGTTCATTCATCACGTGACAGCAGTGGAGAAGCCAATCTCTGGCCCCGGCACCGGCCGATGTTTTCTTATAGCTGGCCAGCTCTACTTCAAAGCCCCCGTTGATGAGCCAAGGATTATCGATTCTCCGGAAAGTCTACCAAATCAGGGAAGTTTTGTGATTAGATTAATTTAAAAACTGTTGTTCAATTTTGACTTCAATGAAACCTTATTTATCTCAATACTGCAAGAGCGATATACGTTGAAGATTTGCCATTGGGCGTTTCCTCCTGGATATCTTTACCTTGTCACATTGAACTATTTCAAAACAAGCGATGGAGACGTGCTGGAAATGTTTTCCGGAGGAGAAAATAAAAGGTTCACCACGATTATTTTCCTTAAAATGAAAAATTGTTGCCAGCGGAATGTCAATCCAATCTTAAGCCTTTCGGGATCTATCCCCGTGAACACATCGTTCTATTTCCCCGTCCTTTCAAAGGATAGCCTGCGCTTAGTTTACACTACTGACTCAGAGCAGACATCTCCTGGATTTCAACTTTCGATAACCGCCCAAGGTCAACCAAAATTCTACCACTGAACTAGCGTACCATATGTTCAATGTTTCCAGCTTTGTGCAATCCGTTGCCGGATCTTACAAACGGCATGTGGCTTACTCGCCCAATCCCCATTGACATGGCAATTGATGTGGAGCTTTTGCTCCCTGGGTCCACTGCCACTGCTCTTTGCTCAGACGAATATGCTGTAGCCGGGGAGGCCAACCTAAACTGCATCCTTGAGAACCAGGAAGCCAAATGGGACCATCCAGCTCCAACCTGCTCCCGTTCGTTTTCATTCAAGACTGAACTGTGGAAATGAAACTATTGCTGCAGTTGCATGTTGCGAAATTGATGAGGAGAACGGCAATTGGAACTATTCTCAGGAAGCGTTGCTTGAAAATACGTTTGCCAGCCTGACATGCAATGATGGCTTTTACTTGAAAGGGCCAAAAACAATCGCTTGCCTGGCCGGTGCGCACTGGAGCACTGAAATTGCATATTGCTTGCGTAAGCTATTAGTTAAATTTGAGCTTTACAAATCAGTTATCCTCTAGAATTCAGGCTGTTTATAAAATTGAAACTTGAAAAAAGTCATCATTTATTGGTAATGATAAAAAAATTAGATTAGCCATTTTTATCACACGATTTTTCTGTTTTAGCTTTCTGCGGTGTGCTGAGCCCGCCAGAGGACGGCAGCGTGACATACACAAAGCCTGAACGACAGGAAGGCAGTGAGGCAGTTTTCGAGTGCGACTGTCCACATCGCCTCAAAGGAGCAGCCAGAGTCACATGCCTCGAAAGCGGTTCTTGGAGCCAGTCTGGCGCACCCATCTGCGAAGGTTGCCAAAGCTACGAGTTTATGGCAGCAGGGAATATGGTTAGTTGTAGCTGTGTGCCCGGAGTTAAGTCTGACTAATGGATACTGGAACTACTCCAGTGAGGAGCTGCTAAGCAACACCATAGCCACGGCCAGCTGCAATGCAGGCTCTGCTATAATGGGCGGCGCAGAGCTGCATTGTCTCGATGGCGCCTGGTCTGGGCAGCGGCCCATTTGCAGGGGTATTTCTTTCTGCTCTTCATTTATGCAGCCAGCGAGTAACATAGCCGATGAAGAATGATGATGCCTTGCAGTCCAGCTCCAGGCCAGCGACCAGAGCCGGGCGGTGAAGGTGGTCCTCGCCAAAGGGAACTAGCTGATTTTATTGAAAACAACGGATTTATAAATGTTTGAGTTATTGAGACATCAAGATTTTGGGTTTTTGTTCATAAATCTGTAAATATTAAATATTTTGGATTTTGTATTGTATTGCCTTGCCTTTTCACTCGGGGCAATGAACATTATTTTTGGAGAAAAGAAGCCTTTGTTTGCCTTGCCGATGGCACCAAATATTAGTGTAACCTGCGTGTGAGGCTTGGTATTTTGTTTCTGAGCGCAGTACTAAGACGTCTTTCATGCGTGCTCAAACATAATTCAGGTGACACGGTACAGTTAACCAGTAGTACGGCAATTTCCGTGGTTTCAGACTCGTGGCAATCAATTCGCAGGGTTTCGTAGTTTGCATTTTTAGAGGGCTGGAAATACTGCAACGCCAGCGGCAGGAAGGCAGTTTCTGGCCAGTTCTGCTACACCTACGTCCCAGACTATAAACACTACGCCGATATGGAAGTTCTGTCAATGAAGTGCGAAGAATCTGGCGGTTCATTGGCCGTGTTGCCAACTGGTGAAGCCTTCGATGCTGTCAAAAACATGCTCGAGAGGGTTTCTCCGTTCCTACAGCTTTATTTTCTAGGCAGTAGAGAAAGTTTGACAGAACCACTTCTTCAGTAAGGACAGGGACGAACTCGTCTACCTCAGCCTGAAACGCTTTCCAGTTGGGACCCCAAAAGACGCTGAAGATTGGTATTGGCTACACCCGAATGGCGACAAAATCCCTGCTAACCTTGAGAACAAATGGTCCTAACGCAAATTAAAGATACCGGGTGGTCCTCCCAAATTTGACAAAATTTGAATGACAATATCTAAGGCCCATTGTAAGCTAGAGAGTTGAAGTTTTTTTCTGAAAGCAATCCCAACTGTGTTTAATTTGTGTATAAAGTTGCAGATTGTTTCAATTAGCCAAACTGGAGAAATATTGAGTTTAGTAAAATCACTCAATAAATCAATATTTTAAAATTTGATTATGTTTACTGACATTTAAGACGTAAATTCTCTGGTCCAGTAAAATATTTTGAGCTCAAAATTTAACGCAATTTGCATCTAAGGGTGATTTACTAACCTATAAATTTTCAACGTTCTAGGTGCTTTCTGTGTTGATAAACAGCCTCCAAAGTATATTCCCATGTTACCTTTTTCGGTGATTTATGGCCAATCCAGCCAGACTGCTACGGATCCGTAGGAATGGCTAAAATGTTAATTTAATTTGGAGGCCGTTTCTCAACAAATATAGCACCTAGATAGTTAAAAATTTGTAGGATAGTAAATCACCCTTAGATGCAAAGTGTGTTAAATTGTGAGCTCAAAAGCTGCTACTGGACCAGAGAAATCATGTCTTAAATGTAAGTAAAAAAATTGATTTATTGAGTGATTTTACTTAAATGAATATTTCTCCAGATTGGCTGATTGATACACTCTGCAAATTTTTACACGAACTAATCAAGGTTGGACTTACTTTCAGTAAAAATTGCAACTCTCTAGCTTAAAATGGGCCTGAGATATTGTTAATCAAATTTCGTCAAATTTTGGGAGGACCACCCGGTAAGCTCTGCACAAATGATGATAATTGCAGGGCACCAACCGAGCCAAATGGTGCAAAACACGCACAAGATTTTGGCGTTTTCCATTCATTTAAGGAGGGGGGATTGACTGATTTTTATACGAACCGCAACACCCCGGGTTGGCACCCCCTTTTGACTGGCACCCCGCTTTGCCAATATGAATTCCAGCTTTTCCTGCCGCATTATCCCTAATTACACAGCAGTTTTTGCTTTCAGTTGTTGAAAAACTCCGATAAAACTTTGCTTGGGAACACCGCTAAAAAAAGAAAGGAAGATTTCAGGATTGGTAAGGTATGAAAGGAGCCCGGGGCCTTTCATTTCAGGGTCCCCTGGGGCCCCGGAGTTTCAGGAGAACTTATGGAGATTCATGCAAGCTTTGGCAAACGTCTGCCATGGGTTTTTATGAGGGGAATGAAAATATCTATAAGTAAACTTCATAAGTATACTTGGGGTCGAAACTCAATATCCAGGTCTGGACATCTCTGCAAAGTTAGAGGTCGCAAAATTGAGTTTTTGGCGATTTTTCTCATAAAACTAAAATTTCAGACTCATTTCTTGTCCAAAAGTACTAAAATTGGATATGTATCAATTGATTTACATTAGCTGGACACAGTTGGGCCAATAACTTTTACATTTTCCAACAAAAACTTTCATATTTTATCTAAAACCCTAATCAATACCATAAAATGAAAAAAAATTCCCAAAAACATGGATTTTTTCAAAATCTGTGGTCTAATGTAAACAATTAGACTTCGTCATCGTATTCCGCGTAAATTTTTTGTCCAGAAACTGCTTTTAGAATTGCCTCTTAGGTATGGGCAAGATGTGCTATAGACCCAACTATGACGAGCACTAAAGATATATCTTATGTTATAACATAGGGCAATTTAGCAGATGAAAAATTTTAATGCTAAAAAACTTCCTGCTCTTCAGGAGGATAGAACTGCTCAATTTCCTTTTGTGAGCTAATAACCCTAAGCCTTAGACAAGTATTTAACAAAAAAATGCTGGGTTTTAGTTTATATACATGAAAAATTATCCAAAGTCCGCTAGAAAATTATAAGCCAAATCAGACTACCTTCTTATTTTCGGACGAAATTTCTCATCTAAAACCCCTACATAAAAAGATATTCGATGGTGCAAGCAACTTGTTCAGTAATCCACCAACTTACGAATATTTCAAGCCATCGCCTTGATCAGCCTCCAATTACCGTACCCTTCGGCAAACCTCAACTGCGCAGATCCCACTCCCTCCGCCTTGCTGTCAAATTCTAATCCACTTCGTTACCTGCTCAGTTGGCAAGTTCAGTAGCATAGCTCATATTCGCCCCCCCGCCCCATCCTCAGCCATGATCCGGCTGAGCTGTCCCGTGATGGCCTATGCCTGGGGCAAGCTCGGCGCGGACTCCGCCGTGGCCAGCTTGAAAGCAGCCGGGGACCCTGGCTTCCTCCTGGAACCCGCCCAGCCCTACGCCGAGCTCTGGATGGGCACCCATCCCAAAGGTGTCACAGAAAATTTAAAAAATGTTTTAAAAAATTTAGATCTGCACATTTGTAGACTCTTGCTTATAAAAATAGAGTCATTTAAATTTTCCAAAAAATACACCTAAAAATTTTGACATTTGCTTCTCGCATCGATCCAAGAATATTTGAGATTTATAGGGGGGAATATATTCAGGCATGGCCATGCTGGCGGCGGGTGAGAAGAGCCTGTCCAGGCATCTGGCGGAGAATCCGGGTGCGATTGGGGACAAACTGGCCGCTGTGCTCCAAGGTTCTCTAGCTGCTTGAAAAAGTGAAAGTGTGATATGTTAGTTGAATGGCAGGCAAGTTCAACAACGAAGAAGGGCTGGGCTTGCCTTTCCTCCTCAAAGTTCTCTCCGTTCACAAGGCTCTCTCCATTCAAGTTCACCCCAACAAGGTTCGCTCTCTATTGGTAGTGTCCGTTTATAGTCCTAGCCCGACGTCCCGGAATTGTGTCCACTTTTTTAGTCTACAAATTCGAGTCACAGTAATTTATCGTTAACCATAGCAGCAATCCTCGCCATCAGAAGCAGTTTATAAAACCAAAATAAATGTAGATCTTAAATGCCCTCCATTATTTCCCTTTCGATTAGACCCATATTGATGAAGCTTTACAGGCAGAGGCAGAAGCCCTGCACGCAGCCGACCCCGAGCACTACCCGGACCCCAACCACAAGCCAGAAATGGCCATCGCCCTCACTCCCTTCGAGCTCCTCTGCGGCTTCCGCCCTCCCGCCGAGATCCTGCAGCAGATTCGAGGCAACCCCTTTTCCCCTGAGAAGAAGACAAGAGGGGAAGAAGTGGTGTCCAGAGACACCGGAGCTGTTCGAGCTGGTGGGCGGCGCCAACTTCCAGCGCCTGGAGGCCGCCGTCAACGGTGGTCTGGCCGCCGACTCTGCCGAGGCCAAGGAGGGCCTGCAGGTGAGGATTAATTGAAAATTTGAAAGATATTTTTTTGGTTTTTTGTATTTTTTTGACCATTTGGAAATGAGTCTTGCTAAAACTTTATGATTTGGATTTCATCAGCAATTTCTCGAATCAGACAACAGTTGGAGGCCCTTGAAGGCTTGCTTAGCTAATATGTTTGAAAATTTGACACCAATGAATTTAGTTTGAGGTAAATTGAAAACAATTTGATAATTGTTTAAATTTTTTAAATTTTGTTGACCGATTGGAAATGAGGCTTGTAAAAAATTCTGATTTGAACTTCACCAGCAATTTCTCGTGGAATCAGACGACAGTAGGAGGCCCTTGAAGGCTTGCTTCGGATCGCTGATGCGGCAGGCGGGTCCGTTAGTGGAGCGGAATGTGCAGAGCTTGACAGAACGGCTGGCCTTTACTTGTGACACTTCAAAGGAACCAAACAAAACTGGTAATTAAATGTTGGCCACCTTTGAGTGAAACGGGAGGCTGAGAACGAGAACGAGGCATCTCCGGCCTATCTACTGGCCGAGCTCATCATCCGGCTCAACTTCAGCTTTCCTGGTTGCTTTGGGACTGGCAGGGTTTTTGAGGATGGAAGGAATAAGGGTATTTGAGGCGATGTCGGCTGTCTGGCGCCTTTCTTCCTCAACCACTTCAGCCTGAAGCCGGGCGAGGCCGCCTTTTTGGGCCCCAACGAGCCGCATGCCTATCTTTATGGAGGTTCCGTGATGCATTTTTGAGAACTGGGTAATTTTAAAAATTGAAATGACTTTGAACGTCTGGTTCAGAAGATGCAGCCATAAGTTGCGGTTGCTTCGAAAGTTTAACTAATAAAATCAGTTTACATTTTTTGTATCACCAACGCTGACCAATCGTGGAATGTGGCTTGAGATTGCGTGGAGTGCATGGCCAACTCAGACAATGTCATCCGGGCAGGACTGACGCCTAAATTCAAAGACGTGGATCGCCTGCTCAAGTCACTCACCTATCGCATGGCAGGTTCGCGTATCTTCTCACTGTTCACACATCATCTCATAATTTTTGTCAAAAAATCGAAATAATTTGTTTTTCCCGGATTTTAAGCAACAGTGAAAGCGGCTTTTTGAGGGTCTGAGGAGAACAAGTTCACGGCCAGCACAGATCCACAGCATGCTCATATCACCGTTTACGATCCACCTATTCCAGAGTTTGTCGTTCACAAGCTTCAGGTCTCCATTCCCCTATTTTTGGCAAAGTCTATAGTTTACTTTCATTTGACCAGGAAGTAGAAGGTGTCGGGAAACTGGAGATTCCGCCCCTTCCCACCTGCTCCATTATTCTCTTTGCAGAAGGCTCCGGAACGGTTAGCTGAATTTAAGCTACCAGTAGATGATTCACCAAAATGAGACGTAAAATTTTGCTATATTTAAAAAGACTCATTGGGCAAATTGAGGTGGGAGAAGAGAGCGTAGGCAGAGGCGGCGTATTTTTCCTACCAGCGCAGGTGAAAATCCTGGTCAACTCAAGCAAGCCGCTCACCATATTCCGAGCCTTCACAGACGTCAAAGATCTGGACAAAATCTAGCCCACCTTTTGCCTAACTTTTGCTTCAATTTTTAACTCAGTTGCCGGAGCTTTGCCTGAATAGGTTAATTTATTTATCGATAGGTGATGAACAGTTCCTATACGCTTGCATTTATACCCGTTGGCCGGGATGTGAATATGTTTCATTGTTCAGGTGTTTAGCATAAAAACTCCATCTTTCAATTAATTGCACAAAATATTTCAACAGATCAGTCACTCAATTTTTTCCTTCTAAAAAAAATTTACTGGCAAAAGTTATTTCTGACCATTGTATGTTTTAAATGCGCATCTACTTTCAAATGCGCGCGGTTGGCAGAGCATTCAAGACAAACAACTGCGCACAGGGTCTCTCTGAATGCCCCAGCAAAGAGAACCCGCCATTTTCGGAGTGTTCACCAGGAAACGCCGTTCGCTGCCATGACCTCGGAGAAGACCAACTGCTTCGCCTTCAGCACCGATGGCTCCGTCTTCGTCAGCAAGCCCGGTTTCCGAGGCCTTCTGGCTTGGACTTTGCAAATCACCTCACAACTCCTACCCCAACCCTTTTCCCTAGGACCACAATTTGAAACGCCTTTTTCCAACTCATCGCAAACTTCTTACTTTTTAATCATTTCAAAAATTTGGTCAATTTTTACCACGAAACGATCCCCAAAACTTATTTTCAACCTCAACCTCCATTGAGGCCTCCGCAAGGCTTACTTGGCCTCCGGCAGCGAGCACCTCAGCCACCCCATCATGCGCCGCCTCGTGGCCGAGTCCGCCGGCACCTTCGCCCGCCTTGTCGCCATTGAAGACCCCACAGACATCGAGTTAGTTTTCCTGGGCTCAGCTTTCTCATTTTAATGAAAACTTCCTTCCAGTAATTTATGCTTCTACCAAAGAGAGGTATAAATTACTGGAAGGAAGTTTTCAAAAGATGAGTCTGGAATTGTAGGATAGCGGCCGCAGGGCGGGAGTACGTGTCGGAGCTGCGCAGTGCGGTGACTAGCCTAGAGGACGGCATTGAGGTGGATTGAGAAGGGGTTGCGGGTGGAAAAAAGAAAATATGAGAGGTTTGCAGAATGGGGACGATAGCCAGGTCTCCCGCCAGCTCCTAGCCGTGCTGGCCTCCTACGACCTCCTCCTCAGCTTCTGTCTCCATCTGCTCCTCCCTGCCCCTGGTTACCCTACTTTTCCTTATGGGATCCTATTCCTTATCCAATTGTTTTGAAAAAATACCTTCCCTGTTCCCTCCCATACAAAAATTATAAAAATATGATAACCATAAGTGTCCAAAAAAACAATGTCGTCCTATGATTTTCCACAATTACCTTCACTTGGATCGCGAAATTATTGAGAGAACTCGATCAGATCAGATCGAAATTAGAAAAACTAGTCCCTTTTGGCTTATCAGCTCTGACAGAACAATATGCGTCTAGGCGAAGACCCAGCCTGGAGCCTGGCGACCTGGGGCCGCTGGAACTTCGGCAGCCCCGATGCCATGTTGGCTGAAATTCAGACAGCCGCCGCTCAAGCTCCGCACCGCCATCCCAGCTACTGGCCTGCCGTTTGAAGGCCTCCTCAAACTGAGCTCCAGTGTCCTAAGACAGAAGTGTCTCCAGGTGGAGGCGCTAACAGCCTTTGGACGCTGTCAGGAGGCAGCACAGCTGCTCCAGGCACATCCCGCCTATGCTGGTTATCCATTGATGCAGAGTTTTCGAGACGAATAAAAATGATTTTAAAATTTTGTTTTTTTTGAAAAACAATCGGCCTTGTCAGGCTGATTTACGGTCGAAACATTTGTCGACAGTTAATCAGACTGATATTTTGTCTTTTCGTGCAGCTGGCCAGCAGAAAATATTTTACGATGACAAGACTGTTAATTATAGTCCTAAATAACTAGCGTCAAAATGACTCCATGTCTAGAATTATCAGACACTGGATCATTCTTCCGCATTCAAGCATCCTTCAAGCAGCATTCAGAGTGCTTCGGGGTGAAGGATGAATCTCTAAATGAGTATTTGAAGGCGGGGACGAGGCGCTGGGCTCCATGGCAGAGCTGCTGGCCAAGGCCCCGCTAGGCCAGGAGGCGGAGGGTGAGCTGTGGCGCTCAGAGCTGGCCAACCGACGCCGTCGCGGCCACTACACCGCCCAGCCCCAGCTCGCTTCCCTGGCTGCTGTATCTCTTTTACTCCATGGCAGAGCTGCTGGCCAAGGCCCCGCTAGGCCAGGAGGCGGAGGGTGAGCTGTGGCGCTCAGAGCTGGCCAACCGACGCCGTCGCGGCCACTACACCGCCCAGCCCCAGCTCGCTTCCCTGGCTGCTGTATCTCTTTTACTCCATGGCAGAGCTGCTGGCCAAGGCCCCGCTAGGCCAGGAGGCGGAGGGTGAGCTGTGGCGCTCAGAGCTGGCCAACCGACGCCGTCGCGGCCACTACACCGCCCAGCCCCAGCTCGCTTCCCTGGCTGCTGTATCTCTTTTACTCCATGGCAGAGCTGCTGGCCAAGGCCCCGCTAGGCCAGGAGGCGGAGGGTGAGCTGTGGCGCTCAGAGCTGGCCAACCGACGCCGTCGCGGCCACTACACCGCCCAGCCCCAGCTCGCTTCCCTGGCTGCTGTATCTCTCTTACTCCATGGCAGAGCTGCTGGCCAAGGCCCCGCTAGGCCAGGAGGCGGAGGGTGAGCTGTGGCGCTCAGAGCTGGCCAACCGACGCCGTCGCGGCCACTACACCGCCCAGCCCCAGCTCGCTTCCCTGGCTGCTGTATCTCTCTTACTCCATGGCAGAGCTGCTGGCCAAGGCCCCGCTAGGCCAGGAGGCGGAGGGTGAGCTGTGGCGCTCAGAGCTGGCCAACCGACGCCGTCGCGGCCACTACACCGCCCAGCCCCAGCTCGCTTCCCTGGCTGCTGTATCTCTCTTACTCCATGGCAGAGCTGCTGGCCAAGGCCCCGCTAGGCCAGGAGGCGGAGGGTGAGCTGTGGCGCTCAGAGCTGGCCAACCGACGCCGTCGCGGCCACTACACCGCCCAGCCCCAGCTCGCTTCCCTGGCTGCTGTATCTCTCTTACTCCATGGCAGAGCTGCTGGCCAAGGCCCCGCTAGGCCAGGAGGCGGAGGGTGAGCTGTGGCGCTCAGAGCTGGCCAACCGACGCCGTCGCGGCCACTACACCGCCCAGCCCCAGCTCGCTTCCCTGGCTGCTGTATCTCTCTTACTCCATGGCAGAGCTGCTGGCCAAGGCCCCGCTAGGCCAGGAGGCGGAGGGTGAGCTGTGGCGCTCAGAGCTGGCCAACCGACGCCGTCGCGGCCACTACACCGCCCAGCCCCAGCTCGCTTCCCTGGCTGCTGTATCTCTTTTTCTCCATGGCAGAGCTGCTGGCCAAGGCCCCGCTAGGCCAGGAGGCGGAGGGTGAGCTGTGGCGCTCAGAGCTGGCCAACCGACGCCGTCGCGGCCACTACACCGCCCAGCCCCAGCTCGCTTCCCTGGCTGCTGTATCTCTCTTACTCCATGGCAGAGCTGCTGGTCAAGGCCCCGCTAGGCCAGGAGGCGGAGGGTGAGCTGTGGCGCTCAGAGCTGGCCAACCGACGCCGTCGCGGCCACTACACCGCCCAGCCCCAGCTCGCTTCCCTGGCTGCTGTATCTCTCTTACTCCATGGCAGAGCTGCTGGCCAAGGCCCCGCTAGGCCAGGAGGCGGAGGGTGAGCTGTGGCGCTCAGAGCTGGCCAACCGACGCCGTCGCGGCCACTACACCGCCCAGCCCCAGCTCGCTTCCCTGGCTGCTGTATCTCTTTTACTCTCCTCAACGAAAGTGGACTGGATTTAGAGGAGTGCTACCCGACTGGCAGATGTTTCATGAATAAATCAAAGCAGGATTTCTGCCCTAGATCGAAGATTGTGATGGAATGGATAGTGTTATGAAATTACAGTTGCTGGAAGGAGAGCAGAGTGCAGTGGGAGGTTTGGTGGGCAGCGGAGTGTTGGGCGCCTGGTTTGAAGCCCTGTTGCCCCTGGCCTTCTGGGCTACTCGCGGACGTCCCATTCGACTCGGCGAACTAGCCAGCGTATATATCTCATTACACTAAGAGTTATTCCACTAATAAAAATTTTAGTCTAAATTTGAACTACTTTTTCAAAACAAAATGCAAAAGCTAGTTTTAAAAATAGTCGACCGATTTCCATCAAACATACTCTACCAAGATTATTAAAATCTCTCATGAAACGCCCCTTTTAATCCTTCTATTCCAATGCCCGTGGCGTTTTTTCCAGCGCGCCATGGAACTGATGCCAGCCATCCGAGAAGAGGGCGGGGCACTGAGAGCTGTGGACGCGGCGCTGGCAGCCTTCTGTGAGCGGGACGTCCTCAGAGGCCTCGGCATACTCGCTGGTCAGCCATCTCTACCTCCCCACCTCATCCCCCTTTGAGATCTAGTCCATACGACAGAGCGGAGTGCGGACTGGTGGCTGCCCGCCCACGCTGGACACCTCCTCCACGCCGCCGGTGTCATGGAAGCCAAGGTTGGCGCTTTGGTCGAGTTTCGCAGGAGGCAGCCTGTCCTACGAGGGCGCATTTTCGCATTTTACTTCATGGAAGGGGGGCAGGTTCAGCAGATGGAGACATCAAGAGAACGGGTTCTTTTGGGTTGCATAGGCTGTTGCAATCACTCCCTTTAAACCGTAAAGAGTATGGCGGACTGTAAACGATAAATCAGGTGTCTTGCTCATACTCATCGTTTCATGAAAAACGCAAAATCCAAAGCCGAATTTGCAGAATACAACATAATAAACAAAGCTAACCAAAAAGAATTCGAATTGAGAGTCCGGATGCCCTGTCGGCGCTCCGTCGGCGAGCTCTGAGCGAGTCTGAGGAGCCGGCGGAGGACCTGGTCCACTTCCTTCGCCGCAACTACGCCTTCGCATTGGCCCAGCAGCCTGGCCTCTGGGACGTGGTATATTCATCTCTTTGCTCCAGCAACAGACTAGAAATCAGTCTTGACAAAGCCTCCACCTCTAGATATCCTCCAATCGATTGCTAACGAGAGTCAAAGAATGAATTTTGTTTGCCATCAAAGAGACTAGCTTTGAGAATATTAGAACAAAGTCTTGACCATGAGAGCAATTGACAGTTTTAGTCTAGGACAAGATTCAAGATGATTGAAAACCAATGTATTAGAAAATTCAGGCCCTGCACTACCTGACGGAGGACAAGGGGGCCATGGGGCGTGTGCTGGAAATGGCTGCCGCCCAACCGCAGGCCTCGCAGCGCCATCTTCAGGCACCCCCCATCTGCTTCCCTGTCAATAGCTGTAAAAGGAATGGGTGCAGAAAGTGATGCGTCTGGCAACCCAGCAAGGGTTGGAGGGCATAGCGGCGGGCGTCGCGCGCATGAAAGGCCTGGAAGCGCTCAAGGCAGGCCGCATCCCTCTAGCTATCGGCTGGGCTCTGCAGTCTCAGGTTTCGCCTTTCTACTCCTTGCCAACCTTTGCCTATAGTGGTCGATAGTAGATGAGAGTAGACAACTGTTTAGTTGAGCTGATGAATGCTTGCCTTGCTTCCTGGTAATGGTAAAGCTAGGGACGAAATTACACCGTCGGAGCAAAGGTCATTTGTCTAGGTTGTCTCTTTCCAGTGGCAATTTGGCCAACTACTTACTATACAGGCAGCGAATCTGAAACAGGCCATCTGTTTAGGGCTGTACATTGAACGGCTGAAGATTTCCTACCCCCCCATCTATTTGTTGCCCTTCAAAGAGCCACAAACAATCTTCAGTCAATCAATCAATGTTCAACTCATTCCAGGACGTGGCCTTCATCAGTCGAGTCTCCGAGGCAGCCCTTCGAGAGGCAGCCGGGAGCGGCAATCTAGACGGTCTGGACCTCCTCTGCACCAGCCTTCCGGAGGCCGCAGCCGACTCCCCCGCCCTCCTCTTCCTCTGTCCCCCTCCTTTCCAACCCCCTCCCAGACTCAGACAAGAAGCCTTAGTGCAGGCAAATACGCAGAGTTCAAGCGTCTGGCCGCAGATAAAGACTCCGTGCAGGAGGCTGGAGAGCTGCTGCTGCGTTTGATGGAGAGCCCTTCGGCGCCCGCCTTCTTCTGGCCCTTGCTGCTCAAGGATGCTCAGGCATTCCTCCCGGTAACATTTTTGAAATTTCGACTTAACACAGTTTCGTTCTCTAATTGGGCTTCAGGTAGACAGTTGCTTAATAAGTAAACCCGCGGAAACATCATCGATGCGAGTGCAAGAAAAGATAGGCAAAAAGCAGGTCTGGCGCCCCGGCTACGGAGACTGTTCTGCGCTGTTGGGCTTCCTGGAGAAGATGGGCACCAGCTTCCTACTCCCCCATCTCAGCCAACTTATGGTGGCTTCCGTATGTCGCCTACCTTTCATCCTCACTCTGCTGAATGTCGAAGAAGGAGGACCATTGACAGGAGAAAGAGCAGCTGAGAGTGCAGAGCAGCATGGACTCTGCCCGTCTGGCCATTCTGGACGCCATGGCATTGCGCTATTGATTTCTAGCTCTTTCTCGGCTTTCAGTGATCTGTTTTTCTTTAGCGATAACTACTGCATTTGTGGTCAGCATTCCCTTTTCCAGGTATCGAGGCAGAAATGACAAAGAGAGTAAAGGTTTAGTAGCTGAACTGTGGCTTTGCAACAACCTGGCTTTGGTCTTATGGACCGTGCATTGCATCTATGGAGCAAAGACAAATGGAAGCATGGCAGCTCTGCTTTTTGTCAGAAATGGGAATGAAAACTGGTTTGGAATAGAAAACATTGACTCCAAATTGCCAGGATGGCAGTAAGTGATTCGATCGGCTGGTACGACTCGCCTGCCAGTCATCGCTGTGCTTCCACGCCCAAATCCGACGCCGATGTGAGCAGCCCATTCCTGGACGCCAGCCCCTGCCTCTCCACACCCACCACCTCCAGTTCCCACCCTTTCCCATTTCTCCTTCCACCATCTTCCTTGCTTATACCAAAACCGTACCAGCTTATCTGGGTATGTTGCAGAATAGGGTCTTTTATTATTCTACAGATATCACAATCGGTATACTGACTCTATGAAAGGCTTAGGCTTAGTCAAAAAACGTTGTATAGTGGCAACTGCGTAGGCTTCGCTTACGAAGCCTTAAAGCTTCATGCAAACTCGACTATGCCAGAATAAAAGATTGCCGCTTATCTACCCCCTTGCCTCAAAGAATTGTCCTTACCTCAATCAGCCAAAACCAATCCACCTGCCTCCTACCAAGACCTTTTCCATCCCCAATTTATTTCCTCCCCCATTTCCAGGACGCAGCAGCGGTCGCCTCACGCGAGCCTTGTCCAAAGGCTTCTGGCAGGCAGGGCAGCTGGGCAGCTGTGCCCAGCTGACGCCCTCCAGCTCTGAGCAGCCGCCAGCGGACTCCCTCCTCTCCCTGGCCGCCGTCCTCGTTCAGGACGCCGCCGGCTCTCAGCTGTCTAGTCTCACACCAAGATGGGGATTCTTGGAAGGAGGCGGGTGAATTTGCAGCTCTGCCTCACCCCCGCTGCGCCTGCGCCATCGGAGGCTGGCGGACTTGGCGGGATCGGATTCTGGTACCCGAAAAGCCAGGAAACGACCGCTAGCTTCGCCTAGTGCTGGTAGGGATTTATTTTTGATGAGAGACGGGGAGATTTTCGGCCTTAGGCTAGCATTGGAATTTTTGCTATGCATGAAGGCAACAACTAATGACTGGAATAATGTATGCCGGGCTTTGACCATAAGTTTTCGTTAGTGCCTCGTACAATTTTCCGACATCAATCATCAAAGCCAACAGATAAAACTAAGCGACACAAAGGCCACTCTCTGCCGTTTCAGTCCTGAACATCCTGGTTGAATCACTGCTTGAAAACAATTTTGCTTTAGAGGTGACGAATTCTGCGCGCAAGACCTCTGAAGAGCACATTTCGGCCACCTCCGTCAAACTTCCCCGCCGCAGTCCCATGGTTGGCTTCCCCAGCAAAACTTAGGAGAAAAGGTCCGATGAAGGGTGCAGGTGAAGAGACAGGACGGGGAGCCACTGGATGACAGCTTTGACCAGCTCCTGGCCACCGTCGATCTCCCTTGCGATGTTGGCAGTCTTCTATCTTTGTCTCTCCCGGCTTAGACAAAACTGACAGCTCCAACCAGCCCATTTTAAAGAAGCTGTTGGATCTAGCTAATTGCGTTTGACTGAAATCACTCTGTCAGATTCAATCCCATCAATTGTCTCAATCCGAAGCCTAATTGAGGCTGGAGCTATCGATTCCATTTTCGCCTCCACTGCACCTCAAAGATTGAGCCCCGTTTGCCAGCAGCCGCCAGTGCGAAAGCTGACGCCGCGCTCAGTTCGCCGTCGACCGCTGCCAGAGTCGCCGGGCGGGGACAGTTTCGACGACATCATCATGGAGCTCCAGTTCTGATTCCTCCCCTCCCACCTTTGCACCCATACTCCTCTACGTTCTGTCACTTTTTCGGCCACCTATATGCCTCTTGTATGGCAGTTTTGCTGCTCTTATGCTGGCCTCTCGAAGGCCTATCTGGCTGGAGTAAATTTTTGCAGAAGAAATAAGAATCCAGCAATTCATTCATAGATGGTACAATTGGCATTATACAAGGAGCACATTTCATCAGGTAGGCAAGCGTATGTGCAATTGTTCACAGAGCCACAAAGCAATGCGTCGGGGAGCTCAGCTGTTGCGGGCAGGCTGTCAGAGCTGGAGAGTGGGCAGAAGAGGCCTGCACAGATCCTGCATCGACCGTTAGGGTCTAGGCGGAGGTGTAGAGGTTTTGAGGATGGCCAGTTATTTGAAGCGGGTGACGGCTTGAATCCTGAGCAGAGAGAAATTCAGAGGGTAGCCGCTGCCTTCGCCGCCAATGAGATGGCACCGTACATGCGGCAATGGGACGAGGAGGTACAGTTTACCACACTGCTCACCAAAAGTGTTCATGTATCAATTGAAACCGAGGCTGGGATGTTTCAGCTGGATAATAAAACTAAGACCATACTAACTATGTTTGATAAGTGTAGCCGCTGAAGAAGATGTTAGTTGAAAGTCACTAAGATTGTTCATGATGGAGGCGGTAATTGTTGCAGGAGATATTCCCGGTGGAGGTGTTGCGGCGTCTGGCGGCGATGGGCTTTGGCGCCATCTATGCGGGGCCGGAGCTCGGAGGCTCTGGACTTTCTCGTCTAGACGCCAGCATCCTCTTCGAAGCTCTAGCTCCCGGCTGCGTCAGCACCACTGCCTACCTCTCCATACACAAGTCCCTTTTGCCTCATCTTTCGGGGCCTTTTGATTAAGGACAGTTGAAAATAGGCATGAATCTTACCGTCAAAATAAACTACATAATTATTGTTGACCAGAATTAGATTTTCAAGCTCTATTGAAAGAGTGGTGCATTTGTGGCCTAAACCTGCAGCATGTGCGGGAGGGGATGGGGGGAGGAGGAGCAGAAGGGGAGGGCGCGCGGCGGCACCAGGAGGCCGCCAGCACGCCCACGAGCCCAACGCGGCCGAGCCTCACCACCTCGGCAAGGAGAAAGGGGAGCCCCTTGGATGGTGGATGCGTTCGGGAGGGAGGAGCAGAAGGCGGAGTGGCTTCCACGGCTGGCATCCATGGAGGCCTTGGCCAGCTATTGCCTCACTGAGCCCAACGCTGGCTCTGATGCTCTTTCACTCACAACTTCGGCCAGGAGAGAAGGAGAAGACTACGTCCTCAATGGCTCCAAGGTACTTGGATGGTGGATGCGTTCGGGAGGGAGGAGCAGAAGGCGGAGTGGCTGCCACGGCTGGCATCCATGGAAGCCTTGGCCAGCTATTGTCTCACTGAGCCCAACGCTGGCTCTGATGCTCTTTCTCTCATTCAACTTATGGCCAGGAGAGAAGGAGATGACTACGTCCTCCCCGAGCATTTGAAACATTACTTTTTTGGGTAGAAAGTTTGAGCAATGGGCTATGCTGAAAAAGGGTGAATTCTCAACGGATTTGGACAAACTTTTTTTTTCCTGAAAGGTAATGCTATTTTAGGAAGATCTGGAGGGGTGGAACCGGTCCCCGAGCATTTGAAACATTACTTTTTTGGGTAGAAAGTTTGAGCAATGGGCTATGCTGAAAAAGGGTGAATTCTCAACGGATTTGGACAAACTTTTTTTTTCCTGAAAGGTAATGCTATTTTAGGAAGATCTGGAGGGGTGGAACCGGTCCCCGAGCATTTGAAACATTACTTTTTTGGGTAGAAAGTTTGAGCAATGGGCTATGCTGAAAAAGGGTGAATTCTCAACGGATTTGGACAAACTTTTTTTTTCCTGAAAGGTAATGCTATTTTAGGAAGATCTGGAGGGGTGGAACCGGTCCCCGAGCATTTGAAACATTACTTTTTTGGGTAGAAAGTTTGAGCAATGGGCTATGCTGAAAAAGGGTGAATTCTCAACGGATTTGGACAAACTTTTTTTTTCCTGAAAGGTAATGCTATTTTAGGAAGATCTGGAGGGGTGGAACCGGTCCCCGAGCATTTGAAACATTACTTTTTTGGGTAGAAAGTTTGAGCAATGGGCTATGCTGAAAAAGGGTGAATTCTCAACGGATTTGGACAAACTTTTTTTTTCCTGAAAGGTAATGCTATTTTAGGAAGATCTGGAGGGGTGGAACCGGTCCCCGAGCATTTGAAACATTACTTTTTTGGGTAGAAAGTTTGAGCAATGGGCTATGCTGAAAAAGGGTGAATTCTCAACGGATTTGGACAAACTTTTTTTTTCCTGAAAGGTAATGCTATTTTAGGAAGATCTGGAGGGGTGGAACCGGTCCCCGAGCATTTGAAACATTACTTTTTTGGGTAGAAAGTTTGAGCAATGGGCTATGCTGAAAAAGGGTGAATTCTCAACGGATTTGGACAAACTTTTTTTTTCCTGAAAGGTAATGCTATTTTAGGAAGATCTGGAGGGGGGGAACCGGTCCCCGAGCATTTGAAACATTACTTTTTTGGGTAGAAAGTTTGAGCAATGGGCTATGCTGAAAAAGGGTGAATTCTCAACGGATTTGGACAAACTTTTTTTTTCCTGAAAGGTAATGCTATTTTAGGAAGATCTGGAGGGGTGGAACCGGTCCCCGAGCATTTGAAACATTACTTTTTTGGGTAGAAAGTTTGAGCAATGGGCTATGCTGAAAAAGGGTGAATTCTCAACGGATTTGGACAAACTTTTTTTTTCCTGAAAGGTAATGCTATTTTAGGAAGATCTGGAGGGGTGGAACCGGTCCCCGAGCATTTGAAACATTACTTTTTTGGGTAGAAAGTTTGAGCTTTACATTGCTTTGCTTTACATTTACTTATACATTTCATGAAAACAACCAAATGCAATCAAACTCAAATGCACAAGAAACAAAAATTAAGAGCATTGACTTTATAAGCAGCTAAGTTGCCTGGGAAGTTGTGGGGGGGAGGGGGGAGCTCCGCGGTCACCTATTGCGCTCTGCGCCATATACTTGTTCTGCATTGTTGCGTTTCCATCGTCTATCTGGTATTTTCTTGTGCTTCTATACCTCTACCTTGTGAGCCCATACCCGCCCAAGTGCTTTTGGCTCAATCTGCCCCTTGTGATCTTGTGCCTGCTCCTAATGGTTTTCTGTTCTAGGCCCAGTGATGTTGTTCTATTTTTCCCCGTGATATGAATAACCGAATAAAATAAAAAAAGTGTGTGAAATGCAGGACAAGCGAGAATAGAGCCTTTACCACAACCATTACCAGAAGAGTATAAAACTAACCAAAATGTTGAGAGGAAAATGATCCACAATGCCATGCAGATGGCTTGGCTTACTTCCATTCGCTTTTTTCAACGCGTCGCAGCATATATCCAATCTACAAACGTTCCGCAGAGTAAATAGGCAAAATTGTGAATTTACAGCTCAGTGTTTAGCTTATTTTCTTTTGCTATTTGTTCATGCTTGCACTTAAAACCGTTTGGGCATCAAGGTTATCAAAATAAATTTGCTTAATCAAATGCAGAGTAAAAAACAATATCAGCACTTATTAGAGGAATAAAGTTGGTTCATAAGGATATAACAATAAAGTTTTAACACTTATTATAAAGTTGTTGTTGCAGCTCATCCTACGTCCAAAATAAATGCTATCGTTACACTGCTTTTTATACGTAAGGCCAAAGGCTGTGAACCTAAAAACGGTGAAGGAGCCGTAGCCGACGTATTTCTCGTACTGGTACTTGTCAATGCCGGTATTTCTGGCACATTCTATGAAGCCACCACAATAGCGGTAATCGAGGCAGGTGAGGTTCTGCTCCCTGCAGTAGTTGGACAGCACCTGTACCCATTCACTCCTGTACCCCATCAGTCCCCTGCCATGCGGCGGCCCTCGCCTCTCGCGTTTGGTGTGAGGCAGTCTTTTGCACTGCGTGGAAGAAAAACGGCCGATGTCCTCCAACCGTCTCAGAAACTGGCCACAGGCGGCCAGCCAGCAGAGACTCGGGGACATAGGAGCTGAGTTTATCAGGAAGCCCTGTCAATGGCTGCTCCCAATATGACCGCCTGGCAAAGGAAAGCAATGAAGGCAGCCTTTCTGGTAGATGGTGATGACAAGCACAGCAGCCAGACTGGCTAGGAGAGCTCTTTTTAGGATCGCCATGTTGCCGATAGGACCGCCAATCTGCTGCAACGGAGAGCAATGTAGGCAGCTTTTCTTGTAGGAAAGTGATATTTGTTTAAAAACAGCCGAAAGCTGCCTGCCGCAAAGGGCAGGGCGGTCAGTCTTAGTATGACCACTGGGTGAATTTTTCTAAAAGCGTCAGTCGACTCAAAAAATAATAGGATTGGTCCTTGGCTAAGAGGGGACCGTGCTTCCGCTCCGCTCGCACGGCCCCAATCACAATGCATGAAAAAA
>JASANA010000241.1:0-12305 GCA_030248095.1 Ptycholaimellus sp. GST1_10
TCTAAATCAAAAAAGCTCCGTTCTTGATGATGACATGGTAAGTTTTTTTTTCTTTTATCAACCAAATCTTGCGCAATCAAGCTTTCAAAACAGGTACCTCGAAAAGGTGGCTGATGGGTAGAACTTACACCCCATGAATATTGCCCCCCCATAATATTGCCCCCCCCCATGAATTATCCCCCCCCCCCCCCGATGAATATACCCGCCCCCCCATGAGTTTTGAAGGGAATTTTCGCTCTCATGTTGCTCAGCAAATATTGCCCCCCCATGATTTTTGTTGCCTGTTGGGCAGTACCTACTAGTTAGTCTATACAGTGTTCGTCATGCTACTAGTTAGTCTGCCTACTATGAGGAGTAGTACTAGGATACTGTTTACGGCAACCCCTTAGGCTTAGTCAAAATGCGCGAATACTGTGGCAGTACTACCCATAGTTGCTTAGGAGCCGTGGTCCATACTGTGGCAGTACTACCCATAGTTGCTTAGGAGCCATGGTCCATACTGTGGCAGTACCTACTACATGGACTAACTAGTAGGTACTGCCACAGTGAAAGGACGAGCCTTTTAGTTTTTGTGTTGGCTACGCCCTATATAGCGGTATGGACTAACTAGTAGCATGACGAACACGGTATAGACTAACTCGGTTTAGACTCATGGGGGGCAATATTTGCTGAGTGAATTTTGACCAAAAATTCGCAATAAATTAAATATTAATAAATAAAAAAATAATAAAATTTAATTAAATTTTCATGGGGGGGGCGGGTATATTCATGGGGGGGGGGCAATATTGAACGGGGGGGGGGGGGATAATTCATGGGGGGATAAAGCCATGGGGGGGGGGAATATTCATGGGGTGTAAGTTCTACCCATCAGCCCAACCCTCCTCCAATGGCAACTGGAGGGTGTTTGAGCCTGGGAGCAAGCTACGCAACAGTACGCCTTGGCAGCCATCTCCGTGCCCAACCTCCTCAACAACCCGCCCCCGCCTCCAGCAGTCAAAGAGCAACAGGCAACCCCGGATGCGGCTCTGGAGTTGGCCAGCCATCACGCTTTCTTCTACTGGCTCAACATCCGCCCTCTCCCCTGCGAGTCCCTCTTTGCTAACCTCAATCGCCCTCCGCTCCGCTTCTTTGATGGCATCAAAGAACATTGCTGAGTTCCCAGTATGATGAAATTGTGGGCCTGCTACTACCACCAACAACTTCGAGCCTCATGACTATGACAAGGCCATCAACATCCTCAAAGACAACTACGGTCCCAGCATGAGCCAGATGCTGGAGATCCTGCTAGCACTAGAGTCAGTAGAGAAGATGCGCACCAACGCAAACGCCAACGCCTTCTACGCTCGCGCATACTTCCCCCACCGCCCTGGCATCCAGCTCAAGGTCCTCGGCGTCACCCACCTCTACCCTCCTGCTTTTCGAGAAACTCATGCTCTTTCAAAATTGCTCACACTTTAGACAGGTAAAGTGTGCTCTATAATTAGATTGCGGCGATTTTGAGTCTAGAGACTCTAGAGTCGATAGTGCCGCCCTGACTAGTTTTCATTTTCGAGACTCATTTTTTCAACTTGGGTTTGCATGCAACTGTCCACTCTGGGTTAGTCTTTTCTGATACCTTCCCTGTTCACCACTTCAAAGGACTGACGCCTGCATTCATGTTTATTTTACCTATTTTACCTTCATGTTTATTTCACCTAATTTACCTACTGATGAATGGATTGCTAGTGGGTTTTTTCTTTTATTCACTGTAAGTGATGGGAGAAAAATAGAATCACATCAAGGGGTTCTGAATGATGGGAGACAGTAAGAGTTCATACAGTGGATGGATCACTGTCGAAAAGGTGGTCACTGTCGCCAACCGCCCGCAAGTCCGACAGCCAAGCCTCTCCACCAACCATCCACCCGTCCCGACTGCAGTGAGAAATAGTGGTATCCTCACCGGCTTGATTGAATGAAGGGGGGAATATTGAACAGCTGTGCAATGTCTCTTTTTCTCTTGCTGGGGCAACTCACCTGGCACAACTCGTTTCATGCATATTTCGAATGATTGGTACACAGGCAGAAGATCCGCCACCAGGCATCTAATCACATTCGATTCGATATAAAGGGCGACGTGGCGATGGTGATGTCCTCAGAGACAGTTTGTCTTCTCTCCACGGCACATGGAGATCATTGGGAGTGATTCCAAAAAATGTACCATGTCCTCAATTTCATAATTTCGAGAGCGAGAGTCGAGAGCCATTTCAAGAGTTCATGAGGTCTGATTTTACTCATGAATGTTTTCCATTCCAGATAAGGTGGATGGGACACTGGGATGAACAAGGTATTATCGGCTATTGCCAAAAGATATAAATAAATATGGTTCCAGAGCCCGGACTTGACGGTATTTCAAACAAAATTGGCCCAAATTTTGCATGAAGGTCCGTCTGGGTGGTGGCTAGGAGGGTTCTTCTGGGCATGGCGTCATTTTGATTGGTTCTGGATTTATGACCAAAAAACCATGAAAATGGGGGCTTTGAAATTCGAAAAAGTTTCGAAAAAGTGCATTGTACTTTTAGTTATTATTTATTATTATTGTTTAAACACCTCAGAAACCAAAACTAGACTATACCACTGTTACTGTTTCTTATTATTTTGAGAATCATTTTATTTCCTTATTTCATTTTATTGCTTAACAAGGTGAAAAAGGCCGTGCATCTATTGGCTACGGCCCCTACGCTTCACCTAGCATGCTTCGCATGCTAGGCTACGCTCTGGGGCCTCCGCACCCATGCCCTCCGGCCTCCGGAGCTCTGACTGCCCTGCCCTCCGCCGCAGGCGGCCTGCGGCCGCGCAAAAACCGTCAAGTCCGTGCTCTGGAACCACATTATATATATATATATATATATATATTATTTCGAATGATTGGAACACAGGCAGAAGATCCGCCACCAGGCATCTAATCACATTCGATTCGATATAAAGGGCGACGTGGCGATGGTGATGTCCTCAGAGACAGTTTGTCTTCTCTCCACGGCACATGGAGATCATTGGGAGTGATTCCAAAAAATGGACCATGTCCTCAATTTCATAATTTCGAGAGCGAGAGTCGAGAGCCATTTCAAGAGTTCATGAGGTCTGATTTTACTCATGAATGTTTTCCATTCCAGATAAGGTGGATGGGACACTGGGAGAACCCAGTATTATCGGCTATTGCCAAAAGATATAAATACAATATCATTCCAGAGACCAGGACTTGACGGTATTTCAAACGAAATTGGCCCAAATTTTGCATGAAGGTCCGTCTGGGTGGTGGCTTAGGAGGGTTCTTCTGGGCATGCATCAATTTCATTGGTTCTGGATTTATGACCAAAAAACCATAAAAATGGGGTCTGATTTTCGAAAAACTCATCGAAAAAGGCATGTCTTTCCATTATTATTTATTATTATTGTTAAACACCTCAGAAACCGAAAACAGACTATCCACGTACGTTCTATTCGAGAATCATATTCCTATCATAGCAACAAGGGAAAAAGGCCGCGCACAGGCACGGCCCCACGCCCAGATAAGGTGGATGAGGCCACCTGGGCCTCCGCATGCCCTCCAGAACCGGGTATTTCGCCCTGCCCTCCGCCGCAGGCGGCCTGCGGCTGCGCAAAAACTAGTCCGTGCTCTGGAACCACGCGTTTATATATATAAATAAATTATTTCGAATGATTGGAACGCAGGCGGAAGATCACACAGCATGATCGCATTCGATTCGATGCGAGGGGCAACGTGGCGATGGTGATGTCCTCAGAGACAGTGTCTCCACGGCACATGGAGATCAGGGAGTGATCAAAAAAGGACCAGTCCTCGATCATAGGAGAGCGAGAGCGAGAGCCATCAAGAGTCAGAGGCATACCAAAAGTCCATCCAGAAAGGCGAGGGCCGCGGGAGAAGCCCAGGCGGCAAAAGATATAAATAAATATGGTTCCAGAGCCCGGACTTGACGGTATTTCAAACAAAATTGGCCCAAATTTTGCATGAAGGTCCGTCTGGGTGGTGGCTAGGAGGGTTCTTCTGGGCATGGCGTCAATTTGATTGGTTCTGGATTTATGACCAAAAAACCATAAAAATGGGGGCTTTGAAATTCGAAAAAGTTTCGAAAAAGTGCATTGTACTTTTAGTTATTATTTATTATTATTGTTTAAACACCTCAGAAACCAAAACTAGACTATACCACTGTTACTGTTTCTTATTATTTTGAGAATCATTTTATTTCCTTATTTCATTTTATTGCTTAACAAGGTGAAAAAGGCCGCGCATCTATTGGCTACGGCCCCTACGCTTCACCTAGCATGCTTCGGACGCTAGGCTACGCTCTGGGGCCTCCGCACCCATGCCCTCCGGCCTCCGGAGCTCTGACTGCCCTGCCCTCCGCCGCAGGCGGCCTGCGGCTGCGCAAAAACCGTCAAGTCCGTGCTCTGGAACCACATTATATATATATATATATTATTTCGAATGATTGGAACACAGGCAGAAGATCCGCCACCAGGCATCTAATCACATTCGATTCGATATAAAGGGCAACGTGGCGATGGTGATGTCCTCAGAGACAGTTTGTCTTCTCTCCACGGCACATGGAGATCATTGGGAGTGATTCCAAAAAATGGACCATGTCCTCGATTTCATAAGTTTGAGAGCGAGAGTCGAGAGCCATTTCAAGAGTTCATGAGGTCTGATTTTACTCATGAATGTTTTCCATTCCAGATAAGGTGGATGGGCCACTGGGATGAACCAGGTATTATCGGCTATTGCCAAAAGATATAAATAAATATGGTTCCAGAGCCCGGACTTGACGGTATTTCAAACAAAATTGGCCCAAATTTTGCATGAAGGTCCGTCTGGGTGGTGGCTAGGAGGGTTCTTCTGGGCATGGCGTCAATTTGATTGGTTCTGGATTTATGACCAAAAAACCATAAAAATGGGGGCTTTGAAATTCGAAAAAGTTTCGAAAAAGTGCATTGTACTTTTAGTTATTATTTATTATTATTGTTTAAACACCTCAGAAACCAAAACTAGACTATACCACTGTTACTGTTTCTTATTATTTTGAGAATCATTTTATTTCCTTATTTCATTTTATTGCTTAACAAGGTGAAAAAGGCCGCGCATCTATTGGCTACGGCCCCTACGCTTCACCTAGCATGCTTCGGATGCTAGGCTACGCTCTGGGGCCTCCCCACCCATGCCTTCCGTTCTCTGGAGCTCTCTGACTGCCCTGCCCTCCGCCGCAGGCGGCCTGCGGCTGCGCAAAAACCGTCAAGTCCGTGCTCTGGAACCACATTATATATATATATATATAAGTTGACTCTTTCCAAAATGTAAGCACAGTAGTGATTTATTCACATGAAATTTAGACGTTTCGAAGTATAACCTTCTTCCTCAGTAATGCGGACAGACGGAAAAATAATGAGGTAACTGTATAAGTGGGCCTTGGCCGCCCGCCGCTCCGGGCAGGGCGCCAGAGCTCCTCCGGCCTCCAGGCACGGTCGCTACGGCGCCTACGCTTTGCCAAGCATGCTCTGACTGCCCTGCCTTAGCCTTGACTGCCTTAGCTCTGACTGCCCTGCCCTCCGCAGAAGGCGGCCTGCAGCCACTCAAAAATTGCAGCTTGATGCCAAACCCCAATGATTAATATATTAAGAGCATATATTTAAGCATTGTTTTGTAGAATTAATATATTTAGAAGTCATTCTTACGTTCTATAATAGTATGTAGGCTCTGAAATTATTTATGGGCTTTCATGTTTTATTGGCTTGTGAACAATGGGATCAAGTGCTGTTTTCTTTATTTTATTAGACAATTTAAATTGTAGCCTGGCTCAGCTAAAATTTGTCAAAATGTACTGAGTTGATGTGAGCTTCAGAATAGTTGAAATTCGTTCATTTTTGCGCGGCCGCAGGCCGCCTGCCGCGGGGGGCAGGGCAGTCAGAGCTCCGGAGGCCGGAGGGGATGGGTGCGGAGGCCCCGGAGCGTAGGGGTCGTAGCACCCATGCCCGGAGGCCGGAGGAGCTCTGGCGCCCTGCCCGAAGTGGCGGGCGGCCAAGGCCAGCTTAAGCAGTTACCCCATATTTGCGTCCGTCTTTCCGCCTATAAGGACAGTGCCTCGGGTCCTTTTTTGGCGCTTGACGTAATTTTGCGTTTTTTGCCCAAAACTCAATTTTTTGATGTTTCGAAACACGAAAAATCATAAATCACTGGTTTTTCAATGAAATTAGCTGAATTTTGGCAGGTACGTTTGTCAAAGTAATATCTTGAAGCTGGCAAAAGGAATTTCCGAAAAAAATTATTTATTGATTTATAGTCAAAATCCCAATATATTGATGTTTCAAAAATTTGAACATCCATAAATCCACGGTTTTTCTATGAAATTAGATGATTTTTGGCAGATACATCCATCAAAGTAATATGTTGAAGCAGGCAAAAGTAATTTTTGAAATATTTATTATTTCTTGATTTATAGTCAAAAACCCAAAATCTTGATGTTTCAAAAATTTGAACATGCATAAATCAATAATATTTCAATGAAATCAGTTGATTTTGACATGTACGTCTGACAATGTGGTTTCTTTCAGCTGTTTAAAGGACGTTACTGAATGTTTGATAGTTCTCGATTTGTTGCTAAAATCTCAAATTCCGATGTATCAAAAGTTCAAATAAACAAATTTAAACATGCATAAACTTCATGGTTTTTCATTGAAATCTGCAGAAATTTGGCATGAAGGTTCATCTGGGTGGTATATTTAAGTGAGGCCGCGCATCTCTTGGCAACAACCGAGAATACCTTGTTTCAGGAAACGTTGATCTAATTCTAATTCTCTTGTTTATGTCCCGAAAAAGTTTATAAAATGCACTTTGGGTGAAGAGGGCTAAAAAAGTACAGATAAAAAATGTGCCAAGTAAATTGAAAGTGTATGCTAATGCCAAAATCACCGCTCCGCGGTCACCTATTGCACTTTGCGCCATGTACTTGTTGTATAAATAACTCTATACCTACTGCTTGGGTGGTCTATACCGAGTTGGTTGGGGCTTAAGAATAAAACATTATAACAGTTTGTCATCAGAAAGCATTACATTCAGATGACAATGCTAGCTATTATAATAACATGTTCCCTTCTAATCCTTAGCAATGCACTATTGCGCATACTATTGGAAGACAACACAGCAGAATGGGTGCAGTCTGGTGAGCCAATTGTTTATCCTGGCAGTAATTTCATTTTGGGCAGACACAATCAAACAAAAAGCTATGATTTTCTTCTGTCAACGACATGCGATAAAAGTGGAAATGTTATTAGATCAAGTAAAGCTCTAAAAATTCTACCTACCACAGCTCAGCTATGTACAACAATACGTGTCACTGATTACAATATGTCTTGGCAAGAGTGGAATGGTAAAGCACTGCCTTATAATCAGCCGGGAAATTTACAGACTCTGTTTGCTGCCAGTGAGCAAACCAGGCAATTTAGAAATATGCGATTCCAGTAAAACTATCATTTTAAAGCCTCTGAAAAATATGCGATGGTTTTCAGGAACATGGGGATGGTGGCTTATTATTTCAGGACTTATGGCTGAAATTTTTATTGCAATAATTTGTCTTGTTTTCAGTGCCATTTTCAGTGGTTTAAACATTGGACTTATGACATTAGATGTAAATGAATTGGAACTAATTAAAAAGTCAGACACTAGCACTGTAATTGCTTTGTAAATGCTGCACTTACAGTATTTTTGGATAATTTAGTTGGAACTGAAGTTCAAACCATGGGATACCCTAATGGAATACGAGTTCTTCTTTCAGTTGTAATACCTACATTTGTTATTGTAGTTTTTGGAGAAATAATACCACAGTCTATGCCACAAAAAAGGTATTATTATTGGTGCTTGGACAATTTATATCACGTATGCTACAATGGCACTAACTGCTGTACTTTCCTATCCCATAAGTATGGTGCTAGATTTTAAGTTTGGCAAAGAATCACCCAAGGTTTATGATCGAAATACCACATTGGAGCTTATTAAACATGCAAAACAGGACAGTTGTGATTATTTTATTGATGACTTGGACATAACCCAGGAAGCTCTAAGGCTAACAACCACATCTATTAAATACGTTTAAACTCATATTGAACATGTTTTTGCCTTGGCATCTTCACAAAGGGTAACCAAGGAGCTTGTAGGATTTGTCAAATCAGTGGGTACACTAGATTTCCCATCTGTGTTCATCCCGACAATGGCAATATTGTTGGAAATTTACATGCTAGAGCTCTAATTCTTTTAGATGTTGAGAATTGGTTGACTGATGTTGGTATGCTAGCAACAACATTTCCACGATCTATAAAACTTTTTAACATTAACATGCCACTATTAAATGCTTTAATCGAACTTAGATGCGGTGTTCAAATGGCATGTTTTTGGTTAAAATATTTCTAAAACGGCATACAACATCCATGCACCACTGAGAAACAAAGTAATTGGTATCATAACACTGTAATTGCTATTTTACATAGGGAAATAGAAGATGAATTTGATGTATATATAGGTAGAGGAAAGAACCATGGAAAACAGAGGACTCTACTTCAAAATTAAACTGTGCTTCATGTTGGCAAAATTGATGAAAAATGGACATCGGAAATGAAGTACCAAGCATTGCTGCTCATTTAAAAAAATTGAATAAAGAAGTTTTTGGCACAAATGTGCTCACAACTGGAGTGCTCAACCATTTAATTGCTAGCTGCTTAAGAAAAACTGTGGTAATACATGAGCAGGTAATTTTACAACATGGTAAAAATGCAACACATTTATGTTGTTTTGGGAAGGTATAGCATTAGCTTATAGTTCTGATATGCTTAAGTCGTTTCATAATGTAAGAAAATGTAATCCTCAAGAACAGTTTGGCCTCAGTGCTTTCATAAATTTACAAAATGCTTTGCAGCAAAATGAACATTTTAAAAATGAACATAAACTAATATTGTCAAAAACTTTTTCTGGAATCCTGATTGAACTGTTAGCCTTACACCAGGTCAAGTTTAAATTTTACTCCAAATAACATTGGCTGAATACCTGAGTGCATTTCGCTGTTCTCTGGCTGAAAGATCTGCATTACAATGTGGAGTATTAAGCATGAAACCACCAAATATAACACTTCGCCTTAAAAATACTCCAGGCCAACCAGAAAACTACCAAATGTCCAGTATGTCTAGAAGTGATGGTAATGAAAGTTAAGACACATAAACTTAATTAAGGTGCATTTTACTGCTGTTTTTATTAAAGGTTTAGGTATTATTGGTGATAACTTAATTTTTTGATTTTTTAAAAAATAAGCATTAATACTTTATTTTGAAAATATTCCCAATCTTAAGTAGATTTCAATGGACAGCCAGTTCAAAGAGCTAAGGGCAGCCAGTTCAAAGATAAATGTTTACTATTGGCTCCATTTTCTGGACTAAATCTTAAAAATGGTAAATAGACTGTGACTTGGTAGCTGTTGTTGCTATTAAATAATGTGGATGCATTATGCCAGATGAACCCATTTTTGACCGCGGAGCGGCCCGAAAGGCTGCTCCGCGGTCTATAGAGGTCACTGAACTTTTAGGAGGGCCTCGGCGCCATCTGGATTCTCAAATTATCCTGGCATATGATACCATTTTCGATAGGTCTTGAAAAATGCAGTGTCTGGCATATCGCTGCACCTGCCCCAGAATTCCAGAAATTAATGAAATCATTGAAAGCGTGCTAATTTTTGCCATTTTTCAAATTTGCAACTCCATAGCTCTACCAATTTTCTTGGCGGACTTTTTTTTAATTCAAGGCAAAACAATTCTCTTTAGGATAATCTATTTACATTCTCAAATTTTCTGTACATTTTTTTGAAAAATCCCATTGAGTTAAGGCAATTTTTGCGATTTCAGCTCTACTCGAGGAGCTGGTGTTTCAAGATAGTTTTAAGAAAGGATATGATGCTGTCACATAGTAGGCACTTGCTAGCAATAACTATTTAGTGTGCGAATTTCAGCTGGAACATCCATTTGATTTTTGTGCTGAATAGTTGAGGCAGTAATGAGTTTAATTTCTGTGGCTCAATCGCCTAATTTTGATTGGTAATTTTCAGTGTTAAAGGGAGAGTATCAGAAATGTCACCATTCTCAGATCGGGTCTACTCTTTTTTTTGTGAGCAGAGCTAGGTAAAATAAGCTTGCAAGCATATTTAATTTTTGATCTTTAGAGTAAAAAGTTTGAGACAAAACTCCCAAAGTTTTCTGTGTTGTAGCATAGGAGAATAAAATTTTAGCAACAAAAAAAATCGTCAAAAAATCATATTATCTCCGCCCATTTACGCCCATTAATAATGAATGTATATGATGAAAACCTAAACGTTTGGCCAAAAAAAACATGGAAAATCGATGCGACGTTTTGCGTTTTGCGACTTTCACTGAGCATTAATTATACACATCGAGCATATAATCGGACCATAAAAAGTTATTTTTGACTGCGGAGTGGCCTGAAGGTCACGCTACAGACTTACTTTTTTGAGTGACGAAATTTTATGCAAAGAGGAATTTGAATCAGTTTGTAGTGGTATCAGCCGAACGGCTGAGTATTGCACACAAGACTGGTTTGTTGATTCACAAGTCATATATTCTCAATCTGAGAAACCACACACTGACTTTTTGAGTGACGAATTTTCATTTATTCAAATATAAATTTTGGTCAGGTGGCGTTTGCTTCACGGTGCGCTTTGTACCCTTATTATACGTGTTCATGCGTTTGCATGCGTTTTTACATGTTGGAAAAGTTCAACTTACCCCTCAGCCTCATTTTTGACCCCAGAATGTCAGCCGCAATGCGCAAAGGGCAGTCAATGAAGTCGTTGTGTTTAATGCAGATTTAAAGCCCACCAATAGCTGGGAAGAACTAACTGTTTGCAATTGAATGGTGGAAGAGAGCATAAAAAAGGCAAGGCAGGTTAGTTTAAAACATTTAAAAAATATGAACCTTATAAAAAGTTTTATCATTATAAAAAAATTATGTTATATTTTATTAAAATTATTCAGAATCAGAAATCCGTGAAATTGGGCAAGATGCATAACTATATATCACAACCTGGAAGTCGCCTTTATTTAGCAATGCTGTATGATGAACTAGAACCTATTCAAGAAGAAGCAATACATCAGCTGAACAAGATTTGCCATGAATGGTGGTTTGAAATAGCAGCTCATACAGATCGTCTGAACCATTTAGCCTCCACAAATTCATCATTGTCTACAGAAACAAAAAATGTTGGAAATATCCTAATAGCGAAAATACATTACCACCTTGCCTCCATGGATTATGATGCATCATTAAAATTTGCAGTTCGAGCACCAGAAATGTTCTTTAAAGAAGGTTTCAGGCTTTTTGTGGATAAAGTTATGGTTCATGGACTTGATCGTTATAAAGATGTATCTATTGGAAAAAGTAAATGGGGTACTTCTGAAGAAGCTGCTTTACGAGCATTAAGTAAAATGGTTATGACTATATCTGCAGTTGGATGTCACTGGCATGAGATCATTGGTTATTCTATTGAATGTGGAGAGAGCTATTATATCAATGAAATGCTCAGCAACCCATTATTATCCTTAACTGAAAAAATAGGTATGGCAAGATACACAAAATGCATTTTGGCAAACTACTCCATCAACATTAGTACAAAACATACATTTTACAAAGTAATTATGACATTTTTCAAGAATCATGATGACTGGATTTCATATATGGAAACATTTGTCATGTTTCAAGATCCCGTTCAAGTCAGTATACAGCTTCATGAGGCTTTTAAAAGGAAGCTTAAACCATATGTATATCAAGCTGACATTTGATTTGCAAGACAACCATCCTTCTATTTTATACAAGATGTGATCAGACACTTAGGTTCTCAGATGGGTGTTTTCTTAACATACTGAATGGGTACTATTTAAAATAAATATTTTCAACATTTCTACACAGCCAACTCAACAGACGATTCCATAAAAGGTCTCAAATGATGGTTTTATTAAACGATGCTGTCAAATACCTAATCAAATAGCACACACTGCAACACTTAATGACATATGCATTAATGAATATGGGCTCTGGAAATACAGATTTCATTGTTGACAATTTGCCATGGGTGAACAAAGCCACTCAATGGCATGAAATTGCCACTAGTTCAACATTGGGGATACTTTATAGATATAATCACCCTGAATGCAATTGAGTCACTCCAAGATGTTATAGCACACGTACTTGAAACCAAGTATGTTACACA
>JASANA010000244.1:0-68293 GCA_030248095.1 Ptycholaimellus sp. GST1_10
CCTGGGTTGTGTGCATAATGGCATATATTTTTTAAAATCCATTTTGAATCTAAAGCGAAATGCATAATTGGATTTGGCCCAAACGAAGCAGCTCAAATAATCGCTGCCTTGTAACTTCGTGGCATGGTTGTGCACTCGTTCTTGCCGCGATGCTTTCCAAATTCCTTCTAAAAACCTGAGCCCCCTGAATCGTCTGGAGTAGATTTGTGATATCCAACAGATGTACTAGGTGTAAAAAATTGTGCTGAATCCGATGGTGTGTTCAGTTTTTCAATGGTGTCAACAAAATTTTTCAATATTGATGTTCCAAAAGTCGCGGCGCAGATGGCCTTCAGCTATTTGCGCTTGTCCGCGCCGCGACTTTTGAACCTCAGTTTCTAAAAACTTTGTTGACAACTTTGAAAAACTGAGTATACCATTGGATTCAACACTATTTTCTTCATCTAGAACTGCCGTTAGATTTCCTAATACAACCGTTAGAGAATCAGTATATTGAAAATTGATCCTTGCAAATAAACAAACAAAAATCCCAGTAGCACGTAGCCATAAGCTTAGGGCATTTTTTGAACAAACAAAACCAAAGTTTAGAAAAATGAAAATTTGTTCTCCTGGGTTGTGTGCATAATGGCATATATTTTTTAAAATCCTTTTTGAATCTAAAGCGAACTGCATAATTGGATTTGGCCCAAACAAAGCAGCTCAAATAATCGCTGCCTTGTAACTCTGCGGCATGGTTGTGCGCTCGTTCTTGCCGCGATGCTTTCCAAATTCCTTCTAAAAACCTGAGCCCCCTGAATTGTCTGGAGTAGATTTGTGATATCCAACGGATGTACTAGGTGTAAAAAATTGTGCTGAATCCGATGGTGTGTTCAGTTTTTCAATGGTTTCAACAAAAATTTTCAATATTGATGTTCCAAAAGTTGTGGTGCGGATGGCCTTCAGCTATTTGTGCTCGTCCGCGCCGCGACTTTTGAACCTCTGTTTCTAAAAACTTTGTATAAGAGAGCACCTTACTTTAATGACAATTGATTTGGTCAAAATGTACCCAAATTTTGCAGACTTTACCCAATAGTTGAAATATAATTTTTTTTAAATATTAAGTCCAAATTTTTGTCTATTTTTTGAAAATTATCATATGTAGGTGGAATTAAACTGAGGCATATTTTTTGTAGTCAATTGCAATAATTTGCAATGGAGATAAGTAGCAGAGTCAGTTAAAAATTTATTGCTATGCATATTTTTTAAAAATGTTGCTACATTTTACTTTTTTTCGGGACCTCGGATTTCAAATACACTTTTTAGTATTTTGGCCAGGTGCTCTCTTATCATTAATTAATCCAGTTTTACATTGGACTGACAATATTTTACAGTGCACAAAGTTCACAATCTAAGATATCAAACTTATTTTTTTGCTAAGAAAAAATTTCATCCACTTCAGTTGCAAGTAGAATTCAAATTAAGCTTAATAAAAAATTTCCCCTACTTCAATCGCAGGTAAATATAGATAAGAGATATTTTTGGGTTAGTATAACCCACTATATAATAATTGTATTGGGTGCAGTAAAAAGAAATAAATGAGTGGGCAGAAATGCTGATCACATGAGCAGACACATTGACTGACTATTCCTCTCGTCAAAATAGGCTGCACCAACTCATTCCTCAATCATTCGGGCACGGATTGCCCACCGCGGGCGCAATGGGGACAAGGGGATAAGAGATGTGCGCGGGGCTGTCGTACAGTGCGCGGGGGATAAAAAGAAGACAGACAGGGTGGGCTATGGGCGAGGGCGGGAAGGGAGCAGACGGCGGCAGTTCCTTGCAGAGACAGAGTCTGGGTGGTTCAGAGCTGCGGTTGGCCGAGGCTCGGTGGCTGGCGACGGTCAGGGTCAGTAGATGGGTGTGGAGTGGGGGTTGATGAAAACAGACGCCGGGGTGGGCAAGGCTAGGGGCGGGATGGGACGCTCATGTTCTTGCCGGGGCTTACAAGGGGAGTCGTTTTTTTCGTACACCTAACTTTAGAAATCGATTTTTTCACCCCAGTGAAAGCTAGAGAGCTGCTTTTATCACACAAAGTTGGCCTATCCTGCGTATCAGTATTACGTCTAGTGCCTATGAGTTAGGACTATAAGTCCAGCTATTCAACACTAAAAACGATAAAGCCAGTCGAAGTTATCCCTTTAAAAGTCAATCTATCGCTTTAAGCACCCCTGTGCTCAGTTTGAAAAAGTTGGCAATCGACTTCCACGTACATGTCAGGTGTTTTAAAAAACGCTCTTAATTTTCGTGATGATCACTGCATCAAGAACGGCGTCGGATGAAAGCAGACCAGGGACTGTAAGGGTGATTGTGGGCAAGCAAAAGGAGGTGCCCAATCCAGCGATCATCTTAATCGATAAGAAAGGTAAAAGACTTGCACTGCTCCAAGAATTGCTCCAGACAAAGCGCCACCCTTGGACAGAGCAGAGACCAAACGCATGGCGGAAGATGGACACTTTTTTTGCGGAGTTTAATCTTCCTGGTCTCAAATTCGCACACTCCGCCTACCCCGCCTCTTTGCGGTGCCCGCTCCCCTGCCCTGAGCAGTTTTTGTCAAGATCTCTTTGCGCAGACTCATATGGAGTATCTTCATGCTCGCCATCCTGGCCATGATGAGTTACCAGCTTCACAGAGTCGTCCGCCAATTCCAAGTTCACTCTTTTTATTTTTTACCAGCTAGCACATATGCAAAAAGCTGGCAGGAGAATCCGGTCTCGGCTGAAATTGACTACCGAATGGAGTCCAGCCTTCAGCTGCCCAACGTACTCGTCTGCCCACATTCGCAGCTCCGGTAGCCACCTCTGTGAGCAGGAATGTCTCGACCCCCTATGAGGGGCAGCGCCAGACTCCAGCCCTAGCCTCACCACCCCACCCCCATTAAGGGGGCCAGAGCCAGCCTGCGTCTGTATGCATCGGCACTTAGGTTTTCCTATGGGTTTCTGGAATATTTGCGTTTTTCAAAAATCTGAGAGTTATGTCAGTTGAAGTTCGCAAAATTGAACAACTTTGATGTCGGAAAATTCCACTAGTACCACTAGTATTGCATGATTTCCAAAACTGATAAGGCCAGAATTCCAGTGTCATTATTTCTAAAAAGAAATGTACCAATGGTATTAAGAGAGGGTGTCTATAAGGGTTGAAAAATTGGCCAAAATGGCGATTTTTGACAATCTTTTTCAAATAGCCAAAGCTTGGGCTAGGACCCGCCAAAAGCAAAAATTCAAAAACTCAGTTATTGCTGAACTTTTGGGCAACATTTTCATATACCACTGAGCTATTGTGGCTTGGTTTGCTTGGCCGTTACATAGGTGTAAACCATAAATTGACCAAACCTGAAATGCTCAAATTTTACAAATTTTGGTCATTTTTCTCCAAATTTTTAGTCAAAAGTCACCCTTTTTACGCCGAATCAATTTTGAATCTAGAGACACCATTCTTTTGCCCATAATGATTAGCATAATGGGTATAATTGGTGCTCTAATTGTTTGCAGTAAAAACCTTACTATTATTTAGGACTCCAAATTGAGCCAATTTTCTTTGAAAGCTAAATTACTCCAAGCCTAAGGCAGGTACCCATGTGGAAAAATCACCGGTTAATTCCGATTTTTGCTTGCAAACCGACCCAGATTTGAGTGCACTTCTGCATTATTGGGGCTGTGCGAGCGTAGCGTAAGCACAGTCCCCTCTTAGCCAAGGATAAATAAAATCCTATAACGGATTTTGAAAATATGATTGGATGCCAAATATTCCATGGGCAAATAACAGGCTATAAGGTGATGAAACTAAATTTGAAACTCTTATCATGAAATTATGCTTACTACATTTTGAACTTTACTGCAAAGCTAAGAGAGCCCAGAAAATTTTCGACATTTTAATTTAGTAATTTAATGGTAGGTTTGAGTAAAGCACTAAATACTTCAATTTATATGCATAAATGCTCTGCATTTAAATTTCCATCATTAGAAACTAAAGTTGGTAGGAAAAAACCAAAAGCCGGGCAGATTTTAAGACATAATTATCCAAAATACATTATTTTCATTATAATTAAGTTTTCTCATTGTTAAATAATGATTTTTAGTTTTAATTTTTAGCTCTATCTGAACAAATGTGGCCAAATTTTCTGGGCTCTCTTACCTCTGTAGTAAATTAGTTCAAAATGTAGTAAGCATAATTTCATGATAAGAGTTTCAAATTTAATTTCATTTAATTAATTTAATTAATTTATATATTTAACATTTAATTTAATGTCTGGCGCTGGCTTCCTTTATCGAAGGCGGGATATTACCGAAATGGTGAATTTCCGAATCAGTGTTTTATTCTCTTAACTTATCTTTGATGTGTTCAGTTAAAAATATCATTTAAAGCTTGTGCATCAAAAAGATAAATTTTTTTAGATTAATTTTATCATGAAACTAGCTTGGGCTATAAGGTGATGAAATTGAATTTGAAACTTATTATGAAATTATGCATAACAAATTTGGAACTTTAACTACTGAGCTAAGATAGCCCAAAAAATCTTTAACAGTAATATGTTAAATTTATGGCAGGCAAAACATGAAGTACTTCGATTAATTTGCATAAATACTCTGCATTAATAGTTCTATCATAATAAAGTATTGTTGGAATGAAAAGCCTAGAACTGGACAGAACTTCTAAATAAATAATTTATAATTCGAAATATATATTTTACTTTATTGTAATGAATTTTGCTAACTAGCCTGAAGCCTAACTAGCTTCATGATAAGATGAAATTTAAAAAAATCATCACTTTGATTCCCAAGCTAAACTAACTGAAAACATCAAGAATAAGCTATGAGGATAAAACACTGAATGAGAGATTCACCATTTCAGTAATTCATCCACTTTGTACAGCCAAAGGCATTTTACAATGCTTTAGTGATTCTGTATTTGTGGCTAAAATCTCTTTATATTGTCTGCCAAACCAAAATTTTTCATATGGCTGACCCTAAAAATGAAAAATTGTCTTCCAAAAATTGTTCAATTTTTTTCTGCTTAAACTAATAGCTTCGTTTTTTGCTAATGTTGTAAAAAACTGTACTTTATAGTAAATTTTGATGGTTATATACCTATTTTTGATACATTTATCTATGACAGACATACGTCCCTTTCCATCGTATTCTTTCTCCCTTTAGGAGACGCGAGTATGTACTCTGAGTGAACCTCTTGGGAATGTCTCTGGTGGCAAAATTCTCCCGCTTACTTCTTGCCCACACATTCCCTTTACACACACTCTCCCACGACCTCTCTTGCACCCCATTTCAACACTAGTCTCCTAGAATTTTGAATTCTCCCTTTGAATTGCTTCCCAATTGCGATTTTAGTGAGTACTTCTGCAAGTGTTTGAAAGATCCTTTTAGCAATTAAGAGGTGTTGTTTTAGTGTCCTTTTAGGGTGTGTTTAATTCTTGCTTTAGTTAATTAATAAGTAGGAATTCGCGAGGGTCCATTTTAGTTGCTTGCTGAGGTTAAGATGCATTTTTTAGTTTTTATTCTAACTTGCAACTGGTTTTTACCCAACGTATTCAGAGAGAAAAAAGGCAATCAAAAGAGAAGGAGTCAAATGGCCAAGGCAGAGCATTGAGGACACCTACACACACCTCAGCCGTAACTTGCTCAATTCTTAACCAATTTGAACAAACATTTTTTTGATTAAACCTCTGTGTTTGCTGCGTCCATTGAGCCTACTCGCATCTCTAAGTTAGTTGCCCACGGAATATATGGCAGCTAATTGGGGCCGTGCAAGCGGAGCGGAAGCACGGTCCCCTCTTACGGATTTTGAAAATATGATTGCCTGCCAAATATTCAATGGGCAGTTAAATTTGGTTGAGAATTGACCAAGTTATGGCCAAAAAACTTTTTAAAAAGTGTCCATCCATCCGTTATCCATCCGCCGTCCGCCGTGCACCGTACGTTCTGCTCGGCATGGGGATTGGCAATATCTGGGGCTCCAGTCTCAACGTCACTATAGTATATCGACCCTGGAGGGTGGCATGGCGCCTCCAGAATTTTGATTTTTAGCCTCCTTTTTGCCGAAATTGAGGTTGAAAAATCGATTGAATGTAAGGGGGACCCTTATAAAAAAAACCAAAAATCTTAAATAAATTTTTTTTGAAGCTGTTTTGGGCAAAAACAAAGACAGATTCGGAAATCTCGTCAAAAACTACACCAAAATAGATTAAGAAACATTGAATTTTTGAAAACAAATTTTTTTACTTTTTTTGACCTGTAGGTTGCATTTGAAGAAACCAAAACATGAATATTTAACCCAGTGATGCCCATATATACATATTTTGACCCCATATTTGAAACCAGCATGAAAAACTGATACGATTAGACACCTTACAACCCCTACCCAAACCCCCCCCCCCCCCCCAAGGGGGAAAGTCCCCCTCAAAGGTGGGGGTTGGAGTTAGGGGGGTTTTGGCTCTCTTAGCTCTTTTGTAAAGTTCAAAATTTATTAAGCATAATTTCAAAATAAGAATTTAAAATTTAATTTCATCACCTTATAGCCCAAGCTAGTTGCATGATAAAATGAATGAAAAAAATTTCATCACCTTGATGCCCAAGCTATATTAAGTGGAAGCATTAAAAATAGACCAGCTAAGAGAGAATAAAACACTGAATCGGAGATTCACAATTTCAGTAATTATATTTTCAAAATCCGTAATAGGGGACTGTGCAAAAATGGGAGCGTGCTTCCGCTCCGCTTGCACGGCCCCAATCGCCCTGCTTGAGTCATCAGAGACACTGAACTCAGGCTGAGCAGAGCCTACGAGTTCGGCGCTTTGGACCTTGTCAGCGCATTTGCCAATGCTTATGAGCAGAGCGGCAGCAGCAGAGTAGTCAATCACTCTATGGTTGCTCCAGCCCATCTAACTGCCATCTCCAAATTGCAGGCCAAAGTAGCTGAAAACATCGGTGAAGCTTTGGAGGAGATATTCAGCAGAGATAAGCTCCTGCAGCTGGACACCAGCCTCCAGGTCAGGCTACGCAGCAAAAAAATGCCACAGGAATGTCAGCTGCAGACCATAGTGAGGAAGAACGAGGCACTAATGAACTTCTTGTCCGGTGATAATTGTTCTCTCGAGCTCTCAGATAACGTGAATGCTATAACTGCCATGTTGGACAACATCATGGTCTCCCATCCACACCGCATTTACCTCCATTACAAACTCCGTACCGCAACAGGAAGCATAGCTGAAATCGCCAACTACATCACGTTTTCTGCCCTTCCCTCCCTTTCTCTCTACAGAGATTGCATTGTGTCTGAGACTAGTGGATATAGGAATAATGACGTAAAGTGTGCAAACCCTGATGGGTTCCTTAGCCACGAGTTCCGTACTCTCAACGCCAGTGTCCAAGGCGCACTTCATGTGACCAAGTCCAGCACTGAGCTTGACTACCCTAGCCTACTGCATAATCTCAGCCACCAGCTGGACGAATTTTTGGTCCGGTTAGGAAAGCTCTTTTGGCTAATGTCCGCCTCCACTCATTAGGTTCTCCGGCCCCCACCCCCTCCCTCATGGAGTTTTGATACAAGGAAATATCAGCTATCGCCAATAGGTGCGCGGCCTGTTTAAGACAGCCTGACACTCCACTAAAGCTCCGTTCGCGCCAGCCCAATAAAAACAAAAGTTCAGTAACCTCTATAGATCGCAGCAGCTCCACAGTGAAAAATTCTTTGAGTTTAAGACCAGATTTTGGTAGGAACACGAATTGGGGCCATGCAAGCAGAGCGGAAGCACGGTCCCCTCTTAGCCAAGGACCAACCCTATTACGGTTTTTGAAAATATGATTGTCTGCCAAATATTCCGTGAGCATGTTACAGAGCTGGGAGTCAGCAGCTCAACGGATGCAGCAGACACAGAGCTTTAATTTTAAAAAAAGTTTGCCAAATTTGGTAGAGAAATGGGCAAGTTATGGCCAAAAAACTTTTTAATAAGTGTCCATCCATTATCCATTCACCATGCGCCATGTGCCGTCCGCCGTCCACCATACGTTCTGCTCAGCATGGGGATTGGCAATATCTGGGGCTCCAGTCTCAACGTCACTATAGTATATCAACCCGGGAGGGTGGCAGGGTGGGTTCAGAATTCTGATTTTTGGCTTCCTATTTGCCGAAATTGAGGTTGGAAAATCGATTGAATGTAAGGGGGGACCTTGATTCTTGAATAACTTTTGCTAGGATGCTTGGAGGGCAAGAACAAGCACAGATTCGGAATCCTTGCAAAAAACTACACAAAATCTGTCTATAAAACATTGAAATTTTGAAAAAAATTTTTGGCCATTTCTGACCTATAGGGTTCACTGTAAGAATCCTAAAATAGATATGCTGCCCAGTGGCGATGTTTAAGATAATTTTGAGTCTAGATATGTAACTGGCTCAAAAAATAAATACGATTTGATACCAAACAACCATAGGTGCAAATCTGATCTTCATGGGCTTCTACCAGGCATGGTGTACAAGCAGCTCATCATCACCTTCATCTTGGGGCATTTTAAAGGGTTATTGGTCTCAAAAACAGGACCATATAGGTAAATTGGGGCATAGATTACAAGTGTTGTGTCCATTTGTTTACACATTGTCTTCATGGGCTTCTACCAGGTCGTGGTGTACAAGCAGCTCATCATCAACTTTGTCTTGGGACATTTTAAAGGGTTTTTGGCCTTAATAACAGCACCATATAGGTAATTTTTGGCATAGATTATGAATCTTTTGTCCATTTGCTTACACGTTGTCTTCATGGGCTTCTACCAGGCTGTGATGTACAAGCAGCTCATCATCAACTTCGTCCTGGGGCATTTTATGTAAGCAGTTTTGGCCTCATTAACAGGACCATATAGGTGATTTTGGGCGGAGATTAGGAATATTGTATCCATTTGCTTACAACTTGTTTTCATGGGCTTCTACCAGGCCATGGTGTACAAGCAGCTCATCATCAACTTCGTCTTGGGGCATTTTCAAGGGTTTTTTGACATCAAAAGCAGCACCATATAGGTAATTTTTGGCATAGATTATGAATCTTTTGTCCATTTGCTCCTACATTGTCTTCATGGGCTTCTACCAGGCCGTGGTGTACAAGCAACTCATCATAAACTTCAGCTTAAAGCATTGCATTGGGCATTAGGCTGTTTATTGGCCTTTGGCTGTTTTAAGTGGATGAAATTACTGAAATTTTAAATCTCCGCTTCAGTGTTTTTCTCTCTTAGCTGGCCTCTTTATAATGCTTGCAATCAAATTAGCTTGGGAATCAAGGTAATGAAATTTATTTGATTCATCTTATCATGAAACTAGCTTGGGCTATAAGGCAATGAAATTAAATTTGAAACTTATCATGAAATTATACTTACAAATTTTTGAACCTCTAAAGAGCTAAGAGAGCCCAGAAACTTTTGGCCACCTTAGGATGAAACTAAACATTGGTTAACATTGAGAAAAAAATGAAATTATATTATTTTGAAAAAAGAATTTTTTTTAGTTTTCCCAGCTTTTTGTTTTTGCTACTAACAGCATTTGTTTAAAATATTTAAAGTTTTTCATGCTGTTCGCGTACCTTAACCTGCCATAAAATTACAATATTACAATTGTGAAAATTTTCTGGGCTCTCTTAGTTCTTTAGAGGATCATAATTTCATGATAAGAGTTTCAAATTTAAATACATTGCCTTATAGCCCAAGCTAGTTTCATGATAAGATGAATCAAATAAATTTCATTACCTTGATTCCCAAGCTAATTTGATTGCAAGCCTTATAAAGAGGCCAGCTAAGAGAGAAAAAACACTGAAGCGGAGTTTCAAAATTTCAGTAATCCTATAAGGGGGCCAGACATAAATTTTTTGACCCCCATTTTTTATTGCAGATTGTAATTCTCCATACATTTTTATGTAACTCCACCAAGTGGCTTCGAAAAATATGCAAAAATGGGCTAACAACAGCTCCAAACGTGAAGGGAAGTCATAAATTTGCCAAAATACGAGTTTCACCGAGTTCAAGTTACATGACTGGTAATTTCAACACTATTTTCTTGAAAACTTATAGCAAAATGGGTATAAATCAAAAGCTGACAGTCTGCTCGTCCTGCCTGTGCCCTTGGCTTGTTTTAAATACACATTTGCAGTGAAAAAAACTTCATCAACTGGTTAATTTCCAAAATCAGGTTTTTTCATTTTTGGTCAAAAATGGTCATTTACATGTTCGCCAAAATGAGCATCATTTTTGAAATGTTCGTAAAATGTTGGTCTAGAAAATGCTCAAATGTTTCAAAATCGGACTGACCCGACTAACCGCAAGCACTTTTCTAAGCCACAGTCAAAAATGGCCCTATGTTATAACATAGGGCACTTTGGCGAAGGTGCAATTTTTGCACTAACAAGTATATGGCGCAAAGCGCAATAGGTGACCGCGGAGCGCATCCTTTATATGATACTTTGTAACTCAAAAATCAAGCCTGTGCTTTCTCAACCAGTTTCAAAAGTAAGCACAGATTTGGAATCGACATATAAGACTAGTGAACAAAAAATTCTGTGGAATTCTCAAGAATTCAGGTACTACAGTGCAAAAACTGCATATTGCAATTTTACAACTTTCTACCCAGAAAAGTAATGTTTTAAATGCTTCGGGACCAGTTCCACCCCTCCAGACATTGTTAAAACTTAATTACATTTAAGCAAAAAAAAAGTTTGTCTAAATCCATTGAAAATTCGCCATTTCTCAACATACCCCATTTTTCAAAATTTCTACCCAAAACCGTTATGTTTCTTATGCTCCGGCACCAGTTCCATCCCTCCAGATCTTCCTAAAATGTTATTACCTTTCAGCAAAAAAAAAGTTTGTCCAAATCCGTTGAGAATTCGCCACTTCTCAACATACCCCCTTTTTCAAACTTTCTACCCAAAAAAGTAATGTTTCAAATGCTCCGGGACCAGTTCCACCCCTCCAGATCTTCCTAAAATGTTATTACTGTTCAGCAAAAAAAAAGTTTGTCCAAATCCGTTGAGAATCCACCATTTCTCAACATACCCCATTTTTCAAAAGTTCTACCCAAAAAGTAATGTTTCAAATGCTCCGGGATCAGGTCCACCCCTCCAGATCTTCCTAAAATATTATTACCTTTCAGGAAAAAAAAAGTTTGTCAAAATCCGTTGAGAATTGAGCATTTTACAGCATACCCCATTTTTCAACATTTCTACCCAAAAAAGTAATGTTTCAAATGCTCAAATTCCGGGTCTACCCCTCCAGATCTTCTTAAAATAGCATTACCTTTCAGGAAAAAAAAAGTTTGTCAAGATCCGTTGAGAATTCGCCCGGGGCCAGCATTTCCAGATACAGATACATATATATGAGGACAAAAGTTGAGTAACCTCTATAGACCGCGGAGCGGCCCTTCGGGCCGCTCCGCGGTCAAAAATCTTCCTGCTCGTTTGTAACTAAATATTTCGAGATTTCCTTTTGTGAGCTTCTTAATTTAATACTTAAGCAAGTATCTACTAAGAAAAAACATTGGGTTTTACTTGGAAATTTTGAAAATAGACCCAAAGATTGAGGACAGGTCCCATATTTGCCCTATGCTATAACATAGGCCAAAATTGGCCAAAAATTTTTTGGTCTTTAAGATGGATTTTAATGGTCAAAATTGATACTCCAGCCTCAAGTACACCGGAAAATATCATTTTTATGTCCAAATTTCACATATTTTGTAATTTCGTATTATTGGGTTTTGAGACCAGCAGAAAAAATTCAAAGCCAAAGTGCCAAAGTGCCCTATGTTATGACATAGGGCCATTTTTGACTGTGGCTTAGAAAAGTGCTTGCGGTTAGTTTGGTCGGTCCGATGTTGAAACATTTTTGAGCATTTTCTAGACCAACATTTTACAAAAATTTCAAAAATGATGCTCATTTTGGCGAATATGCAAGTTCAGTGAATGAAAATGACCATTTTTGACAAAAAATGAAAAAATCCGATTTGGAAATTAAGCAGTTGATGAAGATTTTTTCACTTCAAATGTGTTATCAAAACAAGCCAAGGGCACAGGCAGGACGAGCAGATTGTCAGCTTTCGATTGATACCCATTTTGCTATAAGTTTTCAAGAAAATAGCGTTGAAATTACCAGTTATGTAACTTGAACTCGGTGAAACTCGTATTTTGGCAAATTTTCGACTTTCCTTCACGTTTGGAGCTGTTGCATATTTTTCGACGCCACTTTGTGGAGTTACATAAAAATGTTTGGAGATTCAGAATCTGCAATAAAAAATGGGGATCAAAAAATTTATGTCCAGTTGATTCTTGCTGCTACCAAAAAACGCCTCTTAAATTTCAAAATAGGTTTAGAGAAGTATTTTAAGACAACAAAAATTCAATTCAATGAACATCAATCAGCCCACTTTTATGGAGCAGAAGGATAGGAGAGCTGCAGGTGCGCCCTTTGGGATGACAGCACTCGAGATTGTCGTTCTAGCTTCACCTCTGTCGACACTGTCCTAGGCCGGTCACTAAGGGCAACAGAGTCAATTAAAGATGGAATTAGCAGATGTGTTATTAGGTGCTTCTACTTCAATGCCACCGGCTACAATGCCAGCGTGGCAGGCATCGATGGAGCACTGACACTGGAGTTCTCCATCCCCGCCAATGACCTGATGTACCCCATGGACAAAGGGCTCTCGGTTTTACCGCTTTCTTTTTGTCCTCTCCTTTTGGCATGGGCAGCTCCAGCAGCTTTCTCTACTGGCGGATGGAGAACCAGCTTATCCAATGGACCCAGTGGAGATCAATCCCGGCATGAATGCCCTTCTCCCTCTGCGTCTTATCGAGGCTGCTTTTTTAGTTTATTTTCTCTTGTCACACATGAAGCACAGCTCCAGAGTACCTTCTACGAGAGTCAATGCGTAGAGAAGGAACTACGTGTGACAAAGCAGTACTCCCAGTCTGCCTGCTTCCTAGAGGCCTTCCTGCGACTGGCTGAACAGAAATGCGCCTGTCTCCCACTCTCCCAGCCCAGTTGCGCTTCACTCCAACTTGCCAAAACTCACACATGAGTTGCAGGCTACGGAAATGCCACCTGCTTGCCGGCCCAGGAGCTGTCCTGCGTGGCGGCATTGCGGGCCAATTCAACTCTGCTCTGGAGCAATAACGCCAACTGCAAAAGCGCCTGCACCACACGCCGCTACCAGACCTCCCAGAGCTATTCTCCCATCAACGCCCAGCACAGCACGTTCCCCATTTTCCTCCTCCGTTTTACCTGGCTCTAGGGAGAATTTGCCCGGCAATGATTGAGAAAGAGTTATCTGCAGAAAAATTTACCATGGACAAGTATAATGACACAAAGCGTAATAAATGACAGCAGAGTAAACCTCCACAGTTCAACTATAAGCTGAATGAAAGAAGTATATATGGTACCATCGTTAGGCCTAGATGGAATCTCTTTTCTCCAAAAATTTGATTACCCCATGTCCACTGCACAGTGTCACTCTCATAGCTGCCACGCCCAGCTGGGCGGCGGCAGAGAAATCATACATGAAAGATAGAGCCTGACAGGACCTGGATGAGGCCGGAGCAAGTGCCGCCCAGCTTCACCAACCTCTTTCGCCTCTCTGAGGCCAACTCCAAGGACTACAACACCTTCGCTGCCATTGGGGACACCCATGGCAGCAAGTGCGCACTTTAGGGGGCCTTCTCTCAAAGGTCCCCTCTCATCCGGTTGCATCATCTTCTGTCTGGCTTTTGGGCTGCTGCTGCCTCTTTCACAACTTCTAGGAGATGTACTAGCATGGGGAGCCCACTGGCGGAGCTGCAGCAATCCACCCCCAACTCTCCTCCTCTCTCCTTTGACATCAGACCACCCTGGACGTCAAGTCACAACAAGTCCAGACTTCACGTGAACACCAAGTGGGCCTCTGGCTGGAGCTAAGCCCACTTCTTTTTGGTGGTCTCTCATCTTCCCTCTCCATCTACCTGTCCGAGAACACTTTCAGCATGGCATCTCTCTACCTGGTGATCCAGGAGGATGGCATTGACAAGTGCTGTGATGAGTGCCAGCCCCACAATGGAGTGCAAGACAACCATCGCATCTGCTGCATCAGGAGGCGCTGCCACCGCAAGTACTGCTGCAACGGCCTTGACTCCCTCTACTCCCCGCCTGGCTCCACCCGCCCTGAGGTCTGGGAGCAGATCCTGGCCTGGATCTGCCAGAATACGGCCAAGAACAACTTCAACTACCTCTGCCACATCTGTGTCTTTGACCTACCAGGCCTCCTGCCCTCGCCTCTCTACACCCAGGCCATCAGCATGGGGATCTCCATCACCACCTTCTCTGAATTCCAAGGCCCCTTCTGCTACTGCAGCCCATACATCCTGCTCCAGGACCTTGGGCCCCGCTTCACTCTGCTCACCAGCGTCAACAAGGCCTCCAGGAGATGGCCCAGCGCCTTCCACCCCATCACTCCTTGAGACTGGGGCCCCAGCAGCAGAGCCTGCAGCCCCGCTGCAGACAGCCAGCTGACAAGACGGAAAGAGATGGGGGACAGCCATGGGATGAGCTCCATCAGCCATGGGACCCAGCTCTGCCCAGCGCCCTCCCCCACCTATGGGCAGGAGAGCTGGGTGCGCTTCAGCGATTGGGGCAGCCCAGCCCACTCCACCACTGATAGTCAGAGCTATGCAGGTGATCCCTGGGAGGCGCAGAGCAGATGGGTGGGCCAGGCGTCCAGAGTGAGCTTTGCCGCCTCCCTCGGGGATGGGCAGATGCTGTCGCCCATCCAGCCAGTGGACCTGATGCTGCCAGTCCAGTTCCAGAAACAGCAGCAGGAGCTGGCCAGACAGCACCCAATGCCAGGGCTTTTCAGTGGGCCTCCGCCGGGGTGTTGGATGGGGCATGCTGGCAACAGCACACCAGCCCGCCTCAGCCCACCGCCGCCGGGGAGCTGGCATTGGAGCCAGTGCGGGACGATCAACAATGAGCTGGTGCGCCTCAGCCCCCCACCACTGGGGAGCTGGCGGAGCGAGTGGACCATCATCAACGGAGTGCTCAGCAGCTGACAACCAAGTTGGGCAGAGATCCCGGATGAGGACCGCCAAGGAGACAGTGGGCGGGGCCATGATGGGCCCTGCAGTATTCGAGGCGACAGTGGCAGGCAGAGCTATGACACCTCTGGCCTGGCCAGTTGCTGCATCAGCTTCATCAATCGCTGGAGCAACGAGGGCCCCGGCCACAGCAGACGGGGCTATGGCAGCCCCACTGACAACGGATGCCAGAGTGGTGCCCAGGGCCATGATGGGCCCTGGGGCAATGGCCACCAGAGTGGGAGCCGGGGCCACGATGGGCCCTGGGACTCCGGCTGCCAAGACGGCAGTGATGAATGAGGATGCGGCAGCCGCCGGGGCCACAATGGGTCCCAGGACGGCAGCCGTTGAGACAGAGACCACGATGATGACCGCGGAGGTGGCAGCTGCCGGGGCCATAACAGGTCCTGGGACGGCAGCTGCCGCAATGAGTCTGGGGCCTCCTGCCAGGGTGCGGGGGGACCAGGTGGCCCAGGAGGGCCTGGCAGACCCGGCGGAGCAGCTGGCCGACCACCTGACCAGTGTCTATGACAGCCTCATCTCCATCAACGCCTCCAAACAGGCAATCAATGCCCACAGCCACGTGGTCTTTCAAAAGGTTCCCCCTGGCCTTGCTAGGGACATTCAGAGACAGCGAATCTGCTGGCGCCTGCCACCAGTGCTGGGGATCCAGGACCTGATCAACAAGCTCCATGCTGAGGTCAACATGCTCAGGCACACTGGTGATGAGCTGGGAGCACAGCACAGCACTGCCCTAGCTGCAGCAGCATTGGCAAAGGCACCTGCCACGGGCCTGTTGGGGGCTCAGTCCAAGTCCAGGCTGGGTAGAACTGCCCTCCCATCGGGATGGACATGGCCTGCCTGTGCCCTCTGCAGTGGCTCCAGCCACGGGCCCATCACGTGCTCCAAGTACGCTACCCTCAAGGCTTGCCTGGCAAGAAGCAAGGAGCTGAAGGTCTGCCTCAACTGCCTCCTCAGCAGCCATGTCAAGACCAATTGCAAGTTGAAGCAGGACTGCCGGAAGTGCAGCAAGCACCACCACACAGCCCTCTGCGACACCAAGGGCTCGCCAGAAGCACCAAAGAAGCCAACGGGGAATGGGGAGAAGAAGAAGAACTGCCCCAAGGATGCCAGCCACAGCGCCACTGCCATCGGTGCAGGCGGTGGAGGGGATCATTGTCCCTGTTGCCAACCATCACTGCAAAGGCCAGCTCATTCACCATCTGCCACACTTCAAGGCCCCCGGAGGGAAGAAGGTGCATCTGGTGGTCAACGCGAGCTCGGCCTATGGACGCCCAGCCTGCTGCCTCAATGACATGATCAAGGCCAGCCCCAACCTGCTCACTGCCCTCATCTCTGTTCAGCTCTGCCTCTGCCAGTGCCAGTTCGGAATTCAGCGTGGACATCAAGGCCGCATTCTACACCCTCCACATCTGCCCTGAGCACCAGGATGCTCTCTGCATCGTCCTGCCCAAGGACCACACCCACCCTCTTGACAACAGCAACTATCAAGTCTGGAGGTACACGCGGGTCATCATGGGCTGCATCGCCTCCCCCTGGCTCCTCCAGGCCTGCCTGAGGAAGCTGGTGGAGGACATCCTCGCCGGCTCCGAGCACTACGGCCTCACCGATGAGGAGATCAAGAGCATCCTGGTGGCCATGTACGCGGACAACATGGTCTGGAGCTTCAACAAGGAGGCAGAGGGCATCCGGATCGTACATGGCCTCATCAGCCTCTTTGCCTCAGGAAGTTCACCAGAAACAGCGCCAGCCTCATGGACAGCCTGGAGCAGAGCCAGAAGCTGCCCAAGCCTGTCAACAACGCCCTAGGACTCATCTGGGACATCGGCACTGACACCATATCCCTTCTGCCCACCAAGTTTGAGGACATCCCCGACTTCCCCACAGCCAGACAGCTGTCTTCGGCTGTCACCAGAGTCTTTGACCCCTTTGGCCTTGCCTGCCCCGTCCTCCTTGAGGGCCGCCTGGTGATGCAGGTGGTGCACACAAAGTGCAAGACCTGGGACTTGAAGGTCCTGGAGGCCATGACCACCAGGTGGGCAGCTCTGCGGTCTAGCTTCAAGGACATCCAGAACCCCATCCTTGCCATCTTTTCCAATGCCAGCAATGATGCCTACAGCTTTGCCATCTATGTAGAGCACACAACTTGACAAAATGTCAGCCATAAACCTGAATTAATTGAGAAATTATGACAAAAATGACACCACTGGATGGTGTCATGACAATTTGCACCCAGGACAATTCGCACCCAACTATTTGAACCTGACTATTTGCACCCAGACTCTTTGCACCCAGGATTATTTGCACCCGACAGTTTGCACCTGACTATTTGCACCCGCCGATTTGCACCCAACTATTTGCAACCAACAGGCATTCTGTATTTACCAAAAAGCCCAGATTTTTGAAATCAAAATTCAAAACAATTGTTTTTCCAATTTTTGGGCCTATGTTAGAGCATAAGACCCAATTTAGGTCATTTCGGAGTGAAAAATAAGAAACAACCAAATATGTTTTTATATGAAAACATCCCAAAGGATTAGATTGAGCAACTCTAAAAAGGAAATTGGCCAATATTGGGGCTGTGTGAGTGGAGTGTAAGCACAGTCCCCTCTTAGCCAAGGACCAACCCTATTATGGATTTTGAAAATATGATTGCCTGCCAAATATTCCATGGAAAATTTACAGAGCTGTGAGTAGGCCCATCAGACGCAACAAACACAGAGCTTTAATTAAAAAAATTTGCCAAATTTGGTTGAGAATTGGGCAAGTTATGGCCAAAAAACTTTTTAAAAAGGGTCTGTCCGTTATCCATCTGCCATGCGCCATCCTCCATGCACTGTACATTCTGCTCGGCATGGGGATTGGCAATATCTGGGGCTCCAGTCTCAACGTCACTATAGTATATCAACCCTGGAGGGTGGCATGGTGGGTCCAGAATTTTGATTTTCGGCTTCCTTTATGCCGAAATTGAGGTTGGAAAGTTGATTGAACATAAGGGGGGGACCCTTACAAAAAATTTTGAAAATCTTGAATAACATTTGCTAGGATGTTTGGAGGGCAAAAACAAGCACAGATTCAGAATCCTTGCAAAAAACTACACAAAGCCTGTCTATAAAACAATGAAATTTTGAAAAAAAAAAGTTGACCATTTCTGACCTATATGGTGCACTGTAAGAATTCAAAAAAGATATGCTGCTCAGTGGCGATGTTTTAAGTTAATTTTGAGTTTAGATATGAAACCGGCTCAAAAAATAGATACGATTTGATACCAAACAACCATAGGTGCAAATCTGGTTTTCATGAATTCTACCAGGCCATGGTGTACAATCAGCTCATCATCAACTTTGTCTTGGGACATTTTATAGTGTTTTTGGCCTCAATAACCACACCATATAGGTAAATTGTGGTGTAGATTACGAATATTGTGTCCATTTGCTCCTACATTGTCTTCATGGGCTTCTACCAGGCTGTGGTGTACAAGCAGCTCATCATCAACTTCATCTTGGGGAATTTTAAAGGGTTTTTGGCCTCAATAACTGCATCATACAGGTAAATTGGGGCATAGATTACGAATCATGCATCCATTTGCTCCTACATTGTCTTCATGGGCTTCTACCAGGCCGTGGTGTACAAGCAGCTCATCATCAACTTCGTCTTGGGGCATTTTAAGGGGTTTTTGGCCTCAATAACCGCACCATATAGGTAAATTGGGGCGTAGATTACGAATCTTTTGTCAATTTGCTCCTACATTGTCTTCATGGGCTTCTGCCAGGCCGTGGTGTACAAGCCCCTCATCATCAACTTCATCTTAAAGCATTGTATTGGGCGTTAGGCTGCTTTTTGGCCTTTGGCTGTTCAAAATGGATGAAATTACTGAAATTGTGAATCTCTGCTTCAATGTTTTTTCTCTCTTAGCTGGTCTCTTTATAATGGTTACAATCAAGTTAGCTTGGGCATCAAGGTAATGAAATTTATTTGATACATCTTATCATGAAACTAGCTTGGGCTATAAGGTGATGAAATTAATTTTGAAACTCTTATCATGAAATTATACTTACAAAATTTTCAACCTCTAAAGAGCTAAGAGAGCCCAGAAAATTTTGACAATTGTAATATTGTAGTTTTTTGGCAGGTTAAGCATGAAAAACTTTAAATAATATAAACAACTGCTGTTGGTAGCAAAAACAAAAAGCTGGGAAAACTAATAAAATTCTTGTTTCAAAATTATATTTTTATTGCAATATATTTTCATTGTTTTTCTCAATGTTAACCAATGTTTAGTTTTTATTTTTAGCTCTATCTGAACATTCATCCTGAGGTGGGCAAAATTTTCTGGGCTCTCTTAGCTCTTTAGAGGTTCAAAATTTTGTAAGTATAATTTCATGATAAGAGTTTCAAAATTAATTTCATCACCTTATAGCCCAAGCTAGTTTCATGATAAGATGTGTCAAATAAATTTCATTACCTTGATGCCCAAGCTAACTTGATTGCAAGCATTATAAAGAGACCAGCTAAGAGAGAAAAAACACTGAAGCGGAGATTCACAATTTCAGTAATTTATTGCTATCGTGGAGAGCAAGAAGTTTTTAGTGCAAAACTTTTACCAAGTTTAAATCCCCCTAATAACTTAGGCACAAAGTTGAATTCAGCTAGGATTATGACTAATATCTATTATGCGCTAAGTTTGCCTGTAGAGTATGTGGTAAAAAGGAAATGACATGGAATTGAATGCTTTAGCCACCCATATTCTCAGTTTTAAAAACATTGAAATTGGTTTTTAGACTGTTTAGAAAATTTACTTACTTCTTACATAAAATTTCTCTCAAGGCCGTTTTTAGTACTTTTATTAAACAAGTATATGGCGCAAAGCGCAATAGGTGACCGCGGAGCGCACCACCTTCCAGCTTACACTATGAATGCATGGAAATTTGTCACTGCTAAGAGCAAGTCAGTGGTTTCTCAACCATTTTTAAAAGTAAGCACAGATTTGAAATTGCTATATACGACTTGTGAACAAAAAAACTCAAGTCTTCTGTGCAATTCTTAGCCGTTCAGCTGTTACTAATTATTGATGACATTGCTGCGCGTGAAAGTTTTTCACTCAAGAAAGTAAGTCTGTGGTTTCTCAACCATTTTCAAAAGTAAGCACAGATTTGGAATCGCTATATACGACTTGTGAACAAAAAAACTCAAGTCTTCTGTGCAATTCTTAGCCGTTCAGCTGTTACTAATTATTGATGACATTGCCGTGCATGAAAGTTTGTCACTCAAGAAAGTAAGTCTGTGGTTTCTCAACCATTTTCAAAAGTAAGCACAGATTTGGAGTCGCTATATACAACTTGTGAACAAAACAAGGTATTCTCGGCTGTTGCCAAGATGCGCGGCCTTTGTTCCAGATAATAAGCTAAGCAATTCCTTTTAACTGCTTTAAGATACTGCCGCAGCAAATGTATCTGCCAAATCTAAGCTGAGTTTATTGAAAAACCAGTAATTTACGGATGTTCGAAATTTTGAAACATCAAGAATTTAGGTTTTTGGCCATAAACTGAGAAATAACAAATATTTCGGAAATTCCTTTTGCCAGCTTCAAGATACCATTTCGACGGACGTACCTGCCAAAAACCAGCCAATTTCGTTGAAAAACCAGTGATTTATGAATTTTCGTACTTTGAAACATCAAAAAATTGAGTTTTGGGCAAAAATCGAAAAATTACGTCAAGCCCAAAAAATGGCCTGGAGATATCACCCAGGCGGACTTTCATGCAAAAAATCAGCCAATTTCGTTGAAAAACCAGTGATTTATGAATTTTAGTAGTTTGAAACATCAAAAACTTGAGTTTTGGACGAAAATCGAAAAATTACGCCAAGCCCAAAAAATGGCCTGGAGATACCACCTAGGCGGACTTTCATGCAAAAAATCAGCCAATTTCGTTGAAAAACCGCGGAGGCCCGGCCCTGGACAGACATATATATATATATATATGCGGACAGACGGACGCAAAAATGGGGTAACTGGTTAAGCTGGCCTTGGCCGCCCGCCGCTTCGGGCAGGGCGCCAGAGCTCCTTCCGGCCTCCGGGCACGGGTGCTACGGCCCCTACGCTTCGCCTAGCATGCTTCGCATGCTAGGCTACGCTGCGGGGCCTCCGCACCCATGCCCTCCGGCCTCCGGAGCTCTGACTGCCCTGCCCTCCGCGGCAGGCGGCCTTCGGCCACGCAAAAACTCAAGTCTTCTGTGCAATTCTTAGCCGTTCAGCTGTTACTAATTATTGATGACATTGCTGCATGTGAAAGTTTGTCACTCAAGGCATTCAACACAAAAAAGCAGAAAGCTATATAGCGAACAAAAAAACTCACCGCAACGAGATTAAGTCAGCGCAAAAACACTCTCAAGCCCGCCAAAAAAAAACAAAACCACCACCCACCTCCAAACAAACCCAGAAAAAAAAATCAAGACGGAGATCGCCCCCCAGCATCCAGAACAAAACATATATATATATATAGAGACAAAAAAAGACCGCGAGCGCCCACCGGCGCCACAGAAACAAGGATGCCCCCAGAAAAAAAAGTAAGTCTTGTGGTTTCTCAACCATTTTCAAAAATAAGAAGCCCAGCACAGATTTGGAATTGCTATATACGACTTGTGAACAAAAAAACTCAAGTCTTCTGTGCAATTCTCAAGATTTAAGGTGTTACAGCGCAAAAACGCTATATTGCAGTTTTCAAGCCGTTCTACCCAAAAAAAAATGGTTCCACAAACCGGGAGACCACCACCTGCGAGATCTACCTAAAACAAAATACCTACCAGGAAGAAAAAGAAAGTCAAGAGCCTCCGAAGAAAATTCCCCCACCCCCCAGTTCCAGGAAAAAAAAAACAAACAAAAAAAAAAAAAAAAAAAAAAAAAAAGAGGACGACAGAAGAGGAACAACTACAGACCCCGGGCAGGGCCCCTCGGGCCGCCCCCCGGGAAACTAACTTAATCGTTTAGAAAAACACCCCACACATAAAAAAAAAACAGCAAGAAAAAAAAAAACGGCGCGCAAAAAAATGAAGCTTCAATAAGGCGGCACTCATAACAAATAATGGCCGCAAAAAATAAAGAGAAGCTATGCCAGACCAAACCAACGCCACGCCACATATCAAAAAGATGCCTCAGTGTGCTCGATAGCCAGTGTGCTCGATAGCTAGAAATCAGTGTGCTCAATAGCTAGAAATTCTGCCTCAGTGTGCTCGATAGCTAGAAATTCTGCCAAAAATCGCCACTGAGCCATGAAAACGCAGCTGTCACAAGCCCTACCGAGCACCTCCGGCAGCACTGGCGTCCATCCCTTCACCATCAACATCAGCAGCTGCGCCAGCTCCAGCCCCCAAGAAGGAAGATGTAGCCCAGACTCTGCTGTCGTCATCCCCCGCCTAGTACCCTCTGGCATGGGGAAAAGCCTTTCCTCATCCCAACGGCCCTCGTTAGGGCGTGCTGCTTCTGCAGCAACTCGACTCTGCCACCCACCACTTCGGCCAGCTAAACTCCCTTCTCTCCTTCTCCCCCTCCCACTCATCTCTGCGACATGCATCCCCTCACTTCTTCAACTTCGCCCCAAGCCGCCCTTCAACCCACACATCCCCCCTCCACCCCTGCAAAGATCCCCTTCAAACACAGACCCAAAACCTCAACCAAAAACCAAACCCCACTCACCATCCCGCAACCTCTACCACCGGGTCCAAGCTCCTGCTCCCGCTCCCGCTCCTCCTGCTCCTGCCCCAGCTCCATGCCATCCCATCCGTCTGCACCCCCAATGTCTCCTGCTGCCCAGCGCCAAGCCAGAAGAAAAAGAAAAAGAAGAAGCACAAGCCCGAATTGAAGCCACAGAAGGCCAAGGATTCAACCTGCTCTGCCGCATTCCTCTGAAAGGCCTCATCATCTCTGGCCCTGCCACTCCCGCCGCCTCTGCCCAAGGGTATGCGCAAAAAGCGAAGCAGGCAACCCCCTCCAAATCTCCCAGATCAATCCAAACCAAACCCCAGCTCATATGCCATCTTCAACTGGAAGGAATCACCCTCAACACCCAATGGTCTGGCTCTGCCATTCCCGCCGCCTCTGCCAATTGGCATGCGCAAAAAGCGAAGTTGGCATCCAGCCATGACCCTGCTCATCTCTCAGGAGAAAGCAGACCCCGGCTCCTATGCCGCCTTCCACTGGAAGTGATCACAATCAAAGCCCAAGGCCCTGGCTCTGCCACTCCTGCCGCCTCTGCCCAAGGGCATGCGCTAAAAGCAAATGTGGCACCCAGGAAGCTGAAAACCAAACATCAGCTGTCCATTGCTTCAGTGAACATCAATGGGCTGATGGCCAGAAGGCCAGAGCTGGAGCTGCTCGCTGAGAGTGAGGGCATTGATGTCCTCCTGCTCCAGGAAACCAAAACTGGCTCAAAGACTGCTGAATGTGACATCTCCCTCACTGGCTTCAGGCTTGAAAGACGCGACAGGAAAGGGCAGAGTGGTGGTGGTGTTGCTGTTGCCACAAGAAATGAGCTCCGCGCCACCCTCAAGTCCAGCGCAAAAAGCCTAGAAGCACTGGCAGTGAAGGTAGGCAAGGCCACCTTCATCAGCATCTACCGACCACCCAGCATCCGCACTGCCGATGCTAGCTCAAACTGGCTGAGAAACCTAGCTGATTTCCTCTGCGCCATCCAGGGTCCCATCATCATTGCTGGCGACCTCAACCTCTGCCAGCTCAGCGAGGAATCAGCAGAGCTTCAGGAGCTCCTCCGCGGACTTGGCCTGGAACCCCTCCCTGGGAGCCAGGTCATCACCCATGGCAAGAGGGCCATCGACTATGCCTGGGCCAGGGGGGTGGACATTGCGGGCAGCATTCACCTCAGTGCTCCCCTAGAAAAGGCAGCTACTGGACACGCTACTCTCCAGTTCAAGATCAATGGCCCATCTGGAGAACAGCCAAGAGCAATGTCCAAAGCCCGCTGGCTCTGGGCAGATGCCAGCTAGGAAACTGCAAACAACGAACTGCTCCGCGACCCTGAAGGAGGCTGGAGGTCCCTCTTGGCCAAGCTGCCCCCCTGCCCAGACCTGGCCAGTGCCCCAGATCTCACCCTCTCAGCTCTGGAAGACATGCTTGGAAATGCTCTCCTCCTTGCTGTCCCAAGATCAAAGCCCAAGCGCCCAAAAAAGCAGAAATCTCCCAGCACCACTGCAGAGTGCATTGCTCTCTCCAAGGAGACCAACGCCGCCTGGAAGCGCCTGAAGAGGCACCCAGAAAACAGTGCACTCTGCCGTGCCTACAAGGTGCTGAAGGCCCAGAAGAAGAAAGCAGCTAAGGCAGCTCGCAAAGAGCATGTGCTCAAGGAGATCAGCAAAGCAAAGCAAGATGGGCGCCTTGCTGCTCTGCCCCGCCGGCTAGCCGAAGGCTCCCGACCCCCACTCCCTGCCCTCAAGCATGACCATCGCATCCTCATCGAGGACAAGGACAAGGCAGAGGCCCTGGCTGCCACCTTTGCTGGCAAGCACAAGCCAGCATTGGAGGCTGCTTCAGTTCCCGCAGGCCCTGCTGCACGGGAAGATCTGTTCAGCCGGGAAGATGCCTTGGAGGCCCTTGCCAAGCTTCATGCTCGCAAGGCAGCGCCCTTCTCTGCCATCCCAGCACGCTTCCTCAAAGGAGTAGCAAGTGCAGCCGCGAGCAGCATCGCTGCTTTGGCCAATGTCACCATTGCTGCCAGCAGTGTTCCAAAGGCATGGAAATCTGCTGAGGTCATTGCTATCCCCAAGAAAGGCAGCAGCCAGACCTGTGAAGACTTCCGCCCCATCAGCCTCCTCCCACCACTAGAAAAGCTCTGGGAAAAGATGATGCTGAAGAAGCTGGAGCCCTACCTCATCACAAGCAACACCCAGTTTGGATTCAAGGCAAGAAGTGGCTGCTCAGATGCCCTACTTCGCCTCCAGCATGCCATTGCAGAGAGTGCTGGGCGCCAGAGAGCTGTCAGGGTGGTGGTTGCCAGTGTAGATGTCAAACGCGCTTTTGACACTCTCTCCCATGCCGCCATCATCGCCACCCTTCACTCCAAGGCTGTCCCTCCCCGCCTCACTGCTGTCATTGCTGACTGGCTCAAGGATCGCTCCTTCCATGTCCGTGTTGGCAATGCCCACTCAAGCCCCAGAAAAGCTACATCTGGTGTCCCCCAGGGAAGCTGCCTTGGCCCATGCCTCTTCAATGCCACCACAAACGAGGCACTGTCCCTCTGCCTCAGTGCAGGGACAACCATACAGGCCTATGCGGACGACACTGTCATGGTGAAGGCAATTGATGGAGAAGAGGATGTCACTGCCTTAGAGCAGGATCTTGAATGTCTCCGACTCCATCTTGCTTCCCTGGGCCTGGAGCTTCACAGTGGAAAAACCAAGATCCTCGTAGTTGGCCTCACACCTGCCCTCCGTCTCCTACCCAAGCCCCTGGTCTTTGGTGGTGCAGTGCTGGAGCCTGTCCAGTCACTCAAATACCTGGGCGTGCTTCTTGACCCACTGCTCAGCTTCGCCCCTCACTGGGCACGCACATGCGGGGCAGCTCGTGCCACCCAGGCAGTGCTCTGCCGCCTCCTTGCAGGCCATCCAGAGGCAACCCGCCTTGCTGTGGCACAAAAGGTGGGTGGAGTCTTTCTTCACTCACTAGCCTTCTGCCCACCCGCCACAGTGGCCTCTGCTGAACGAGTGAGAAGCATCTTTGCGCGCCAGGCCAGGGTTGCACTTGGAGACTGGGTGTCCAGTCGCAACGATGTGCTCACCAAAGCCAGCCTCCCCTCCTACGAATGGCTGCTCTTCCAGCACACCTTCCTCCACACCTGGCGCTGCCTTGCTGGTGGACGTGCCTATGGCAACTGGATAATGGAGGATACCAGCCCACCTAAGCTCCCCACCCATGGACATGCCACCAGGGCCCTTGCAGCAGCTGAGTTCCCTGGAGGCTTGTGGAGGATCCAGGAGCTAAGCACTGGTCGCAGCCTGCTTGACCGCATCCAGCCAGTGCGCCTCAGGAAACTGTGGAACGCCATCCCCTGGGCTGCCTCTGGCATCACTCATCCAAAGGAGGCCCTGCGAACTGAAGCACAAGCGCGAGCAGCAGCTGAAGCCATCTTCCCCCATCTACATCCAGCAACCCTCCGAGCCCTCACGTTTTAGGCCTGCCCCCTCCCCCTCTTTTTTGTTGTTGTCCCAATATTTTGTGACCTTGTGATCTGACTCGCCAGACAGCTGTCAAAAGCTTGTGCGTTAATACAATGGAGAAAAAAAAATCAAAACAAGGTGTTACACAATCGTGGTTTCTTTCGACTCAAATTGAGACCCATTTTGAGCGAAAATTTTATCCGGTCCATTTCATCAGTATTGGTTCATCTAAAAACTCCACAGGTCATTCATAAACAGGCGGCAATTTTGGCACAAAGAGGACATAAACTAAACAGAAAGATACCAAGTTTAAAGAAAATAAAAGATAACAATCCGGTTAATGCCATAAACTTAAATAAAATTAGTTTGCTAAACTTGTACCTGTAATAAAATCGAATTTTACCTAAATTAGGCATAACAAAAATATGAACAATGGTAAGATAATTTAAAATGAAATAAGGTAAAAGGTGAAAATAAACCTGGGTGCAAATAGTCTGGGTGCATATAATCGGGTGCAAATGGTCGGGTGCAAATAGTCCCGGGCGCAAATTGTCGTAGAACCATCCCAGAGCATTTGAAACATGTTGGGTAGAAATGTTGAAAAATGGTGTATGCTGAGAAATGGCGAATACTCAGCGGATTTGGACAAACTTTTTATTCCTGAAAGGCTATGTTTTGTGGTGTGTTTAGCTCCGCGGATACCTATTGCGGTCTGCTCCATATACTTGTTGAATTTCGCTTTTACTCTAAAATGCGAAAACTCTTAAGTTGGAGACGTCTTAAATTTTACCATTTTTTGCTGGTTTTTTACACATTTTTAAAATTATGAGGCCAAAATCAAAATTTTACGATTTTCATCCTCAAGGTTTCCTGACAAGATTTCGATTGGTGTTATATGTCCATGGTTTCATCGAATATCCAAGTTGCTGAACCTCGGGACATGCGACCACCCAAAAACTCGATCACCCATTCATAACTAGGGCGCTGTCGCGCCATAGGACCTTTTGGAATCAAATGGTTGGATGGACCACAACTCCTCCTTGCAGGAGCCTAGCCAGTCCCACCTGGAGGGCTGCCATGAAGACCTCCATGGATCTCATCTACCAGGCCCAGGCCACGGTAGAGGCAGCAGCAATACTGGCCCGCAATTCTTCTGAGTGGGACCTTACGTTCACTGGGAAACTTGGAGACGAGGAATGGTTCTGGAAACCTGGCGACCCAGCGGAGCAGTACCAGCGGTACTACCAGAACTCCATCCAGAAAAAGGCATCCCAATCTGCTTTTTTCCCACCTGACTATCCCAATGGCCTCTATAAGGCCCCTTTTTAAGGTCTACAAACCGATGCGATCTTTCTTTGAACGTATCCTGTACACTGTGTTGCCTTTACATGGGACCGAATATTTTTTATACATGCCTCACGAGACAGACATTTATTACTACCGTGGAAAACATGTTTCAGAGTCCCTTAGGACAATTGGGGCGGCACAGTGAGTGAAAGGAGCTGTGCAGGAGGGGGGGAGGCAGTTGCGGCTGAGCGCTCTGGCCTACAGTCTGCCCGATTTCCTCACGCGAGATATCTTCACCATCAAGTCCTTGATCGAGATCATGCTGAAAAAGGATTCACCTTGCGTTAATGAGGATGGGTATCCCATATTGCGCCTTCCGTATTGGGATCTAAAGTACATGGCGCAAAACCTGCTGCACATCGTCAAGGCTTCACTCAACCTCACTCGTCCTCACCCACTGCCCTGAACAGTAGGAGAGCTTTGGGGCAATTGTGAGGGCTTGCAGAGAAGGCGGGTGGAGCGGACGAGCTGGGGCAACAGATGGCGGTGTTGCTGGAGGAGTTTCTGGCCTGTCTGCGGCAGGCCAACGACACTTGCCCGGCCTGCGCTGGGCTCAAAGACAGGCTCATTGCGGGCGTCCTCATCACTTACCGCCTCCGCGACAGCAGCATCCTAGTTTCTGCCACCCATCCTGCCATGCTCCAAAACTCGCATTCTTTCAGATGAATAAATACAAGAAAGCCTTGGAGAAGATTATAAACTCTGCAGGTTCACTTTTAGAAATGTTTTTGTTCCAAGGGTAAACACTGTCACTCTGCGGTTTCTCAACCATATCCAAAAGTAAGTACAGTTTCAGAATCGGCATGCATAATTTGTGAACAAAGGAATTAATGTCTTCTGTGCAAATATTAGTGGGTAAGCTGCTAAAGCTAGAAAATTATTCAGTCTTGGAGTCCTTCGAGTCTTCCTTAGAGCCTTGGTGATGCTGTCAATACAATGGTTTTGCAAAAAATTGACCACAGGCGAAAAAATTTCCCTTGTGTAGTCTCATTTCAAAAAATTCATATTTTCCGTTTTTACAAAAAATCATCATTTTCGCGTAAAAAATGACTGACAATTGCCCAAGCGACTATCATTTTTGCATTTTTCACAAAATTTTGGTCTAAAAACAGGTGTGAACAGTGGCAAAATAAGGTGAGCAGAATGAACTACAATAACTTTTAGTGCCATTGTCCAGATCGGCCCTATGTTCCGACATAGGGCACTTTTGCTAGTGTTAAATTTTGGCACTAAAAAACTTCCTGCTCATCAGGTTTCGAATATTTCTTAATTTCCTTTTGTGAGCTTACTACCCTAGGCCTTGCTCAAGTTTTTACGTTGACAAATATAAGGGTTTCTCCCAAAAAAAAACGATCTTAAGATTAAGTTAAGTCAGGATTTTGCCCTATTGGGCTGGCGCAAACGGAGCGCTAGCGGAGTGTCAGCGCCCAGCCCCTCTTTTCGACCCAGGTGTACGTTTTTGGGGTTATTGCTAGATCTCAATTTTGATAAGGCTCTAGCTCGTCACAGGGACCTTCAATCTTTCTAATTCTTTTTGCATTGGAAAGAGCATCATCAAAATGACCAAAACTCGCGAGAAATCGCTGAAAAGTTGCAGAATTGTAGTAAATTTTGTAAAAAACCATTTGTCCGAACTCCTACTCCTCCTCCTCCTTCTTCTTCTTCTTCTTCTTCTTCTCCGCATCTATTCAATGGACGATAGTAGGTATTCATTTCTTCCCCCACTCACCCCCCCGGGTCCTTGGGCCTCATGTATTGACTTTTATTCATAAGTCTTCAGTTAAGCAACTATGCATATTCATCCGTGGTGTAGTGGTCTAAGCGATTAAACAGCTGGTTGAAACTGGGAGGTTCGAATCCTTCTTAGGCAATCAAAAATCCAAAATCCAAAATTTTTATTTTGGAAACTTTAAGTTGAAAAAAGAACTGGTACCATCGGCAGGTCAAAATTAGAGCTCTTTTCTCCCAAAAATCGATTGCCCTAAGCATAAATCATGAAAATTTCACAAAAATATGTTAGTTTGCCAATAAATTTGAATTGCATATTTGATTTTCGAATCTTTTCTTTTTGTTATATTTTTTAAATAATTATGTTTTTTTTTTATTTTTTAATTTTTTATCCATTAATATTTTAATATATTTTTGATTCTTTTATGTTTGTTATAATTTTTAAATGAGTTTATTTTATTTATTTATTTTCCATATATTATAAAAAAATAAATTTTTATTTATACATTTTATACTATATTAAAAGTGGAAGAAATAACTGGTACTATCGGCAAGCCAAATGTTGGTCTCTTTTCTCCAAATTTTGTAATTGCCTCGAGCTAAAAGTCAAGGAAATACATCTACTACTTGTGGAATCTGCTGCGTCATCTGCATTTTGTTTTTGGGCGCGCATGGAAAGAGACACTGAACTGCGCGCCAAAAACAAAATGCAACTGTCCTAGCAGCAGATTCCACAAGTAGTAGATGTATTTCCTTGACTTTTAGCTCGAGGCAATTACAAAATTTGGAGAAAAGAGACCAACATTTGGCTTGCCGATGGTACCAGTTATTTTATAACATAGGCGAAAATTGACCGAAAATTTTTTGGTCTTTGATTTTGATTTCAATGCCCTAATTCAGTACTCCAACCTCAAATACCGGGGGGGTAGGAAGTCTTCATCCGATTTTGATATTCTGACAATTAGCTCAGGACAGTTTGATCAGAAAATGATGAAAACTGGTACAGAGGTACACCCAATAGTGGATGTAGTGCCCATAAAATATTGTGCAAAAATATTCATTATTGAGCTCACAGCACTGATTTGAAAATTTGGTACAACCTGTATCTTTAAGCATAGGGTGTAAGTTTTCTGTAATAAAGTGATTTTACAATTTTGATTGTCACGGATTCAAAAATTATTTTAATTGCCTGCCGTTTTAGGACAACGTTAAGGATACCTAGGACTAACTTGTGACAAAGTTTGATCAAAATATGTGCACCCAATCCTGAGTAAACTTCCATTATGTATCGGATGACGGCTTCCTCCCCCCCCCCCCGGTACACCTTTAAATGGCATTTTCATGGGCAATGTTTACGTATTTTGTATTTTGAGTATAGTGTGTGTTTCGACTAGCTGACCAAAATAACCAAAAAATTACCAAAATACGTAAAAAATTTACAACGTAAAACGCAAAACAAAATACGTACCACGTCAGGTGATCGATTGTTTCTAAAAACAAGTTGTTAACTTCTTGATTTTTTTATGTTTTTATTAAGAAACATATAAGGGTTCGGTTATTTTGAAAGATAGGTGGAAAATTCGATTTTTTACGTTAAATATCCAAGGGTACAGTGTTGTAAAGCAAGTTTTTGCGAGCACCCTCCCTTTGGAATATTGGAAAAGACCTTTCCTAGCCAGAGTTTTAACCAAAAACGTCAATATAGCCAGATATGTTGAGTTAAAACCCAAAATTTGACAGATCGTCATATTCGAGACTTTCATTTTAGGGCATTTGCTTCACTTTTAAAGCAAAATTTTTTGGCCATTTTTGGCCTATATTATAACATAAGACCAAATCTGGACTTGCCATGATCTTTGGGGCTTCAATTTCAAAACTAATGGAAAAGCAATCAATATTTTTGCATAAATACCTAGCTAAGAGGTAGGCTGAACTAGTCTGAAGAGGATATAAGGCAGGATTGAACCAGTAAAACGTGAGAAGTTTTTAGTGAGATTTTTTTGTCATCAAATAAGGTCCTATGTTATAACATAGGCTCAATTGTAAAGATGGCAACAAAGATTGATTTGTGGTTAGATTTCTTTATCGAGGTGTGCAATGTTATGGGTACCAAAATGAAAATAAGAAACTGTGGAACAAGCGAGATTGTGGTGTATTACAGCAGGGACGTAGCAAGAATCTCTTAAGTTGGGAGTCACCAAGAAGGGAAAAGGTAGGGGACGACAGGAGGGTGTTATAGACAAGACTGAGCTGAACTCTCTTCCACCAGCACCATTGACTCAAGGTCAACAAAACTGGCTTGGGAAATGCCACAGCGCTCCTGCGGGTGGCCAAGAATCACACCAAGCATCTAGAGCAGGCAGAGGAATGGGGCCTCGGATCTAAGCTACAAGCACACTACTGGGGGAAGGAAGATCATCAAGGCCAGTGTAGCAGCGGCATCGGAGCCAGAGTGGTAGAGTGGGACCATGCCAATGTCAATCGAGAGCCTCGCAGGGAGCGCAACATCTGTGCCACACTGGGATCATTGGGTAGCAGACGGACAGAGCTCATTGATGCCCTCCAGAACACTCCCGGACTTTTTTGAAAAAGTCCGGGAATGCTCTCACTTTCCATTCCCTTTTTCTCCTGACTAAGCCTAAGCCTAAGCCTAAGCCTAAGCCTAAGCCTAAGCCTAAGCCTAAGCCTAAGCCTAAGCCTAAGCCTAAGCCTAAGCCTAAGCCTAAGCCTAAGCCTAAGCCTAAGCCTAAGCCTAAGCCTAAGCCTAAGCCTAAGCCTAAGCCTAAGCCTAAGCCTAAGCCTAAGCCTAAGCCTAAGCCTAAGCCTAAGCCTAAGCCTAAGCCTAAGCCTAAGCCTAAGCCTAAGCCTAAGCCTAAGCCTAAGCCTAAGCCTAAGCCTAAGCCTAAGCCTAAGCCTAAGCCTAAGCCTAAGCCTAAGCCTAAGCCTAAGCCTAAGCCTAAGCCTAAGCCTAAGCCTAAAACTAAAACTAAGCGCAAGCCTTAGTTAAGAGGAAATGAAAAGTGAGAGCATTCCCGGACTTCTCAAAAAAGTCCGGGAGTGTTCGTACCCCCATTGATGGTGTTCGATCAAGGCGCGCTCACAAACCGGCCAGGCTCTGACCCAATCCATGTCTTGTGAAAGGCCTAGTGCGTGGCTCATGCTTGGGCTATGGCTCCATGAGCTGGAGCGGATGAAGGTGGCAGCCTGCCCTCGGGAGTCCATCCGGACAAGGTCCATCATCAAGGAAGAGCAGGACAATGGCACCTCCACCAGAAGGAACTGGGGTTCCAAGTTCTCCTGTGGTGCTGCTCCATTCATTGGCTGCCATTGAGGAAGGTAGCTAGAGAGGTCCATCCCTTGGAGGCGCTCCTTCCACTCCCTGGCCTTTCTTCGAGTCCTCGTTCCACAAGAAGTATATTGAGAAGCCCAGAAGAGAAGGACTCCAGCCAAGATGACGGCCAAGATGGCAAGGATGATCCCAACAACCATGATGATTGGTTTGAGGATGGAGGAGCCGAGGTTCTTGATACCCAACCAAGAGGTCCTTGCTAGTCCCTGCACTCCTTCAGATAGAGTTCCCACTATGTCTCCCACTGTGTGGCCATATGCTTCAATTCCTTGAACCATGCCACTAGGATTGAGGGAGAAGTGACTAGTGTAGTTTGTCAGTCCATTGAGTTTCCTCTCCAGGACAGGCAGACTTGATGAGTAAGCGACAAGAGCCACAAACAGAGGCATCAGTCACAAGTTGAAGAGGGAGGTCCAGATGTGCTTGGGTTTGGGCTATGCACTCTGAAAGCCAGGTCACATTGTGATAGAGTTGGAGATGCAGTGCCACGTCGTTAGTCAGTGGTTCTGTCTTGTTCTTGCAACGTCTGGCAACGGCGGCACATGATCTTGATTGTGGTGGTGCCATTCAGTTGCCATGGCCTGGTCACAAGGGATCAGTCCGGTGAAGCAAGTGTTGCAATCTTGAATAGTCTGTTTCCTCAAAGCAGCCACTTATAGGCTGTTGAAGCAGATACCTGGTGGTCTGCGCTTTTTGGATCCAACTCCTGTTTGGCCGCGAAACAGACTTGGTAGAAAATGGCAAAATAACGATTTTATGTCTGTAGTGCCCATAGTGTTTTGGCATTTTGGCCTCTGTAGCGCCCCAGGGAATGATTTTAGGGCAAACATGTCTACACAAGTGGTATATAAACTTGGGTATTGCGCTTCGAATGAGACCACATAGAGCCTTCCACGACCATTATTTCCTGTACTTTTGGTACACATGTAATTTTGTCAACAATATGGGTGGCCGATTTTGAAGCTCTATAATCCTACTTGGCAAGCGAGTCCAGCAAAGTGCTCAACGTGGCCGTGTGTAACCCTACTGGGACCTGTAAAACCTAAGAGATGGGTCATGCAGGGTTCGTGGTTGGCTCACAAATTAAAAAAAACCATATTTTTGCTAGTTTCCGAAAACAGTAATTTTTGCGTTTAGGCACATATTAGACCCTAAAAAATTGATCAGACAGGATTGGTATGTTGATATTTTTGTAAAGCAAAGAATAAGGATTTCTAAGATGTCTTTGGATTTACAAAACTCCTTCATGGGGCTGAGTTATGAGACAAAAGATAAAAAAAGGCAAATATTGGGGAAAATTTTCATCAATTTTTTAAATGGCCATAACACGGGAACTAAAACGAATTGAGCAAAAAGAAGGCCATTTCCAAGTGTGCCTTTCTTGGGGCTATAACCCTGGCACAAAACCCCAAAACCCGTGGTCACCGCATTTTTGACCCTTACAGACAGGTCCTCTTAATAGCCTGCACTCCTTGTTTCAACCGCCTAGTCGGCTGTGAAGCAGGCTCGAAGCAGCCTGCGCTTGTCCAATTGGCTGCCTGTTTGGCCGCGAAATGGACTCTTAGTAGTCCATGCTTGACAAATCAGCCGCCTGTTTGGCTGCGAAGCAAACTCAAGGTAGCCTGCGCTTGTACAATCAGCCGCCTGTTTGGCCATGAAACGTACTCTTAGTAGTCCACGCTTGACGAATCAGCTGCCTGTTTGGCTGCAAAGCAGACTCCTAGTAGTATGTGATTGTCGAAATCAGCCACCTGGTAGGCCTTGATGGGTGCTGAGGGTTTATTGTTCCATTCTCCTTCCCATGTTGATAACCAGCCAGCTGATAGGCTGGGCGCATTCCTGGTCACCTGGTAGGCCTGCACTTTCGCGAATTCTGTGCTCATCTGCACAGAGTCCCATAGAACAAATTCACTCGCCTCTGCATCCTCCTTCCATCTGTCAATGGCTCAAGGTGGCAAAAGGCCTTCAGGCAGCCTTTGCAGAGTAACTAGTGGGCTGAAGTGCCTCTGAAGAGAGAAGGAATGAGGGGGCTCTTTGAAGGCACCCTCACGTGATGGCCACTCCCATGTTGGCCATCCCAGCAATAGGTTGCTGCTGGCTCTCCCGCTTTTTCAGCAAGGTGGGCAGAGTGCAGCAGGGCATGCCCTTGCAATCTTCCTGGCTCCCCCCATAAAGGCAGCAGAGAAGAAGAGCAAATAGGCCGAGTACATTGTTGCTGGCTGGCTCCTAAGGCAGGGCTTTCAGCAGGCATCTGAGTTTGCAGTTCAAACTGCAGTCAGAGTCCACAGAGGAAGGCTGCTGTGAAGGAATTGCTAATGACAGATGATGCATTGTTTGTCGTTTTCAGGTCTGCAGTCGGAGTCCACAGAGGAAGGCTGCTGTGAAGGAATTGCTAATGACAGATGCTGTGTTGTTTGTCATTTTCAGGTCTGCAATTGGAGTCCACAGAGGAAGGCTGCTAGAGATGAAAGGCTTGACCATTGAGACTTAGTCCTACTGTTTGCCAATTCCCATCCACAGTTGGAGTCCACAGAGGAAGGCTGCTGGAGGGGGATTGCAGGGACAGATTGACTTGTAGTGGCCATTGGCCTGTGCCCAGTTCATGTTGCAGTCGAAGGTGACCCAGTCACCACTGACCTTGATGAACTAGGCCATGTAGATGCATATAGCCGTAGGCTTGTGCCAGGTGCATTTTGCTAGTCTGAAGCAGAAGAGCAGGGAAGAAATGTGTTGGCCATTGAAGAGCATTGATGCATCATTCCATTGGTGACCGATTGATTGGTGCAGAATGAGGAGAGGTCAATGGGCATCTTGAGGCTGTAGGCAGAGATCTGGATGCCACAGCCAATGCAGATTTGCACCATTGAAAAGGTCAGCAAATCTTAGTCAGATGCAGAGTAGAAATTGAAGTTTCATAGAGATCTTCTTTTATCTGTCTTTAGGACAATAGAAGCATTGAAGAAAGGTTTGCCAAATTTATTTCATTAAGGTAAAACTTTAAAGCTATAGTTGGCAATATCTTGAAAGGCAGAATCGATGCCACTCCTTTCAGGCCCCTTTGAAGGATGACAGGAGGAAGAAGGTTTGCAGATGATTGTCAGTGTCCATCTGTACACTGGCCAAGCAGCATCTGCTGGAGCAGGTCTGGGACTTTCTGGAGCTCCACAGGGAGTGCTTGGGGGTATAGATGGAAGAGAATGAGAAGTTGTAGGACGGCGGCACATGATCTTGATTGTGGTGGTGCCATTCAGTTGCCATGGCCTGGTCACAAGGGATCAGTCCAGTGAAGCAAGTGTTGCAATCATGAATAGTCTGTTTCCTCAAAGCAGCCACTTATAGGCTGTTGAAGCAGATACCTGGTGGTCTGCGCTTTTTGGATCCAACTCCTGTTTGGCTGCGAAACAGACTTAATAGCCTGCACTCCTTGTTTCAACCACATAGTTGGCTGTGAAGCAGGCTCGAAGCAGCCTGCGCTTGTCCAATTGGCTGCCTGTTTGGCCGCGAAATTGACTCTTAGTAGTCCATGCTTGACAAATCAGCCGCCTGTTTGGCTGCAAAGCAAACTCGAGGTAGCCTGCGCTTGTACAATCAGCCGCCTGTTTGGCCACGAAACGGACTCTTAGTAGTCCATGCTTGATGAATCAGCTGCCTGTTTGGCTGCGAAGCAAACTAGAAGTAGTCTGTGCTCGTCCAATCGGCTGCCTGTTTGGCCATGAAATGGACTCCTACTGGTCCGCTCTTGACAAATCAGCTGCCTGTTTAGCTGCAAAGCAGACTCCTAGTAGTCTGCGATTGTCAAAATCAGCCACCTGGTAGGCCTTGATGGGTGCTGAGGGTTTATTGTTCCGTTCTCCTTCCCATGTTGATAACCAGCCAGCTGGTAGGCTGGGCGCATTCCTGGCCACCTGGTAGGCCTGCACTGTTGCGAATTCTGTGCTCATCTGCACAGAGTCCCATAGAACAAATTCACTCGCAACTGCATCCTCCTTCCATCCGTCGATGGCTCAAGGTGGCAAAAGGCCTTCAGGCAGCCTTTGCAGAGTAACTAGTGGGCTGAAGTGCCTCTGAAGAGAGAAGGAATGAGGGGGCTCTTTGATGGCCACTCCCATGTTGGCCATCCCAGCCATAGGTTCCTGCTGGCTCTCCTGCTTTTTCAGCAAGGTGGGCAGAGTGCAGCAGGGCATGCCCTTGCAATCTTCCTGGCTCCCCCCATAAGGGCAGCAAAGAAGAAGAGCAAATAGGCTGAGTACATTGTTGCTGGCTGGCTCCTAGTAGCTCTAAGGCAGGGCTTTCAGCAGGCATCTGAGTTTGCAGTTCAAACTGCAGTCGGAGTCCACAGAGGAAGGCTGCTGTGAAGGAATTGCTAATGACAGATGCTGCATTGTTTGTCGTTTTCAGGTCTGCAGTCGGAGTCCACAGAGGAAGGCTGCTGTGAAGGAATTGCTAATGACAGATGCTGTGTCGTTTGTCATTTTCAGGTCTGCAATCGGAGTCCACAGAGGAAGGCTGCTAGAGATGAAAAGCTTGACCATTGAGACTTAGTCCTACTGTTTGCCAATTCCCATCCACAGTTGGAGTCCACAGAGGAAGGCTGCTGGAGGGGGATTGCAGGGACAGATTGACTTGTAGTGGCCATTGGCCTGTGCCCAGTTCATGTTGCAGTCGAAGGTGACCCAGTCACCACTGAGCTTGATGAACTAGGCCATGTAGATGCATATAGCCGTAGGCTTGTGCCAGGTGTGTAAGGTGCGTGACTCAGGTCTGGAGCGTAGCCGCAACAAGGCAGCTCCTGCACCTTAGACCTTCCTCTGAGATCAGTCCTCTCTCCTGCTTCCTTGCGATAAAACCCTGCTGCTTCTCTGCCCATGTAACCACACTACAGAGTCCTACAATGGTTTCGTTTCAACAGGCCTAGTCCTCGCCCTTGCGCAGCGACATCCAGGATAGGGTGGTGAGAGACCCTCGCAACCTGGCTCTGTCGTGGGGCCTGGGTTAGCCCTGTGGACTCCAAGCCACGAAGTTCACTCTCACCTCCCCCCTCCCCTCTTTCCTAAGCCTCCTCTCTTCTTTCTACCCCCCTCCCTCTAGCCCCTCCTCGCCTTCTGGCTGCACGCCGAAGCGAGCTGAAGTCCATAAAGACTGAAATGGCCAACAACAATGATGATGCCAATCTTCTAGAGGGCAATACGCCCGCTCCCCAATACCATCTCATGGGCCTCAAAGCCTACTATGGAGAAGGTAATGCCACGCAATGGCTGACCCGTTTCGCTGAAATAGCACGCGCAAAAGGCCAAAATCTAAATACCTGGCATTCACTGATTGTTCCATACTTGGAAGGACCTGCGTTAGACACCTACAGAGGGTTGCCAGATGGCGCTCGTGGGAAGGACAGCTATGACGTAATAAGAAACGCCTTAGTCGACACTTTCGATAGCTTCCCAGAAGTAAACCGGTTATTGGTCTGCGAAGGCATTGTCCAGCAGCCAGGAGAAAAGGTCATGGCATTCTTGGCCAGGCTACAAAAAGTTGTCGATCAGCGCTTTCCCATCAGCGATACCTTTGTCAAAGCCACGCAGGCAGTATTGCTCAGGCAATTTTTCTTAGGAGGCCTACGCCCAGAATTGCGATTTGCGCTGCTCAACAGCGGGGCAGCCCCAGCCACAGTGGCTGGATGCGCTTTGGCAGCAAAGAGGAGCGAAGATTTGTTTGGCACTCAGCAACAGTGGTGTTAGGTAAAAAGTGGAAAAAAAAGTAGAAAGTAGAAAAAATTGGAAAAAAAAAACTCTTTTGGAACCCTGGAGGTGGAAGCGGAAGTGAAGTAATATGTTTCTGGACCCCCGGAGGTTGAAGTGGAAGTGAAGTGTAACGTTTTACTTCTTTTCTACTTTCACTTTCCATTTCACTTTCCACTTATTTTCTATATTTCAGTGAAATACTGCCGTTTTTTTGCTGTTTGAGCACTAATTTTCTCAAATTTTCTCTTGCAGATGCATTTTTGTGCTAAGGTGGGCCTTGAAAATGTGATCTGTGCCTTTGCTGGACAGTTGTCCTTGAGAAGGTGGTCATAAAACGCGGACTTTTTTCTGGCACCAGCAAGGTAGGAGGGTTGGATGCAAGCACACACATACACATGCCTATATTCTGAGTCATGGAGATGAAAAATATCATCACTAGTTTGCTGATGGGATTAACGATAAACTTTGGATGGGTATCCATGGATTTCAAATCGGTATTGGAGAGCTACCACAACCAAAGCGCGCTGAATAGTACTGGTTAGCCTTTCCTACATCTGCGCATTTCTGGCAGGCAAGCGGCAACTCTAGCTAGCTTGTATATTAAGCGATCTCTAGATCGTAATGGGACGCCCTCGTACTAATGGGGTCTGGGCCGTTATTCCCCAGGGCTGGTGGTTGCTTGAAAAGGGCAAGACAACTTGCCGAGTCCCAGACAAAGATGGGAACCCTTGCACACTCCTGGTGGGAAAATGTGGCTCTCTTAGCAATCTTTGGACCCACTACAATCGCCACCATGCAAAGGACTATCCCGAACTTTCGCAGAAACTGAAGAAGGCCCATTGTTTCCACTTTCCAATTTTTACTTTTAATTTGAGTCTGAGGTGATATGGTTTTCAGCGGAGGAAACGGATACAGAGAAGACAGAAGGCCTGGACAAGTTCGTGGTGGTGACGCCCAGCGGGAGCCAGAAGTACATGGATCGCCGCTCGTCCCAGTTCAAGTTCTTGGCTGGCAAGGTCGGCGTCTGGGCAGCCACCTGTGGCAATGTGGTTGGCCAGTTTTCTCTTCTTGTCCAGGATGGTAGAGGCACTATTCTTCAATGACAGGCGTACCGGATGTTCGAAAACCCCGCCTTCCTTGACTACCAGGCTGCCATGAACCCAAGCTTCCCGCCACTGAGCCGCCAGTTCGTCGCCGAACTAGCTGCCTCTGCTGGCGATGCCCTCCTTGAGAAACTCAAGTCCGCCCTCAAGAAAGAGCCAAGGCTGACTCTGGTCACCGATCTCTGGACATCGAAGTTCATTTACCTTTCCCTTTAAGTTCCACTTTCAATTTCACTTGATGAAGGGACGGCACACATTGGCTTGGTGCTGGTGTGTACTTCGTGGACCATGAGAAGCAGAAGCCAGTCTTCCTCGCACTACCGCCCAAGATCTGCCGCGGCTCCACTGCTCCTGAAGTGATGAACTGCCTGGCTGCTCTCTGGGCTGTCGACATGGGTCTCCAGCACAAGCAGATGTGGCTGGTTCCTTCCCTTTTTTCCCAATGACCAATGCAACCTCCTCCAGTAGTGCAGGTGGTTTCTGATGCTGGATCAAACCTGAAGGCCAGGTTTGCCAAGTTCCTGGCGGCCGAGTTCAATGAGCTGGAGAAGGAGCGCCTCAACGTCCACAAGGCCATCGACATCGACGACGAGAGTGAAAAGGAGGCTACCGACGGCGAGGGCGAAGCGGGCGAGGAGTCTGAGGAGGACGAGGAGCAGGAGGCTGAGGGGAACTACGCAGAGGAGGAGGAGCGTGCGAGGTGGCCCATGACCGAGGTGGTGGGTCTGGCCGTGGAGAAGTTCTCCCTGCACCAGTACCTCTGCATTCTCCATCGTCTCAACCGTGCCATCGTCGTCGCCATCAGCAAGACCCGGTCGATCGACAACTTGCTCTGCCGCTTCTCCAAGCTCGCCTCAAAGTTTCGCGGCCGTGCACTTGGTGAAGAGGTCCTTTTCACTTCCACTTTCCAATTACAATTTCCGTTACAAATCACAAATACAGGTGAAACGAGCGGGAGGAACCACCATCAAATGCCGAATCGTGGTGAGGTGGTACGGCGACTTTGCCATGATTGAATCGCTCCTCCGCAATCAACAGCTCATCAAGAACCTCATCAACGCAAACCATCCAGCACTGCGCAAGCTGCAGCCCCCATCGGCCTCTCACTGGGACCAGCTAGCCAGCCTCCACAAGATCTTCGAGGCGCTGAATTTCATCCGTCTGCGGCATGAAGGCGATCCTGCTCTTTCTCGTTGCCTTGCCTGTCCTATCACATAAATTTCCGACTTCAATGTGAAAACTTGGCAGGGGTGCTGAAGGACGTGGTGACGCTGGCCAAAATCTGCAAGGACTTCGTGGAGAACGAGGAGGAGAGCGCCAGTGTACGAGCATTCGTCAAAGCCCTCGATGCGCAGCTCAAGTCTCGCTTCAAGGGGTTAACCCAATTCCACTTCCACTTTCCAATTACATTTTCAATTCAACTTAATCTAGGATGACGACGGTGGACGACGACAACTGGGAGCCCTACCCTGCGATGGCGATGTACGTCAGCCACAAGCACCACGAGGCCCTCAAAGGCCCCCTACTCGACGCAGCACGCAAATCAGTCTACGACCTGGGCCTCAAGATCATCGAGTCCGCCTTTCCCGAGCCTGCAAACGATCTGCCAGCCACCGTCCAAGTTCAGCTGAGTGCAGTCGGGAGGACTCCGTGCAGGAGGAACCTCAGCCAAAACGCAGAGCTGTGGAAGGTCCAGCCCAAATATTTTACTCATTTCATTGCACACTTTGCCTCTATTACCAGGTCTCCTTCGCAGTGCAGAAGATGAGCTGGACGGGAACTACGACTTCAGCCTACTCATGGCGAGGCAACACAGTCGGACGACGGGCCACTGTTGGACAGCACAGGCAGTCAGGAAAGTGGCGAGCAAGACCTTCCGGGCTACATGCGTGAACGTCGGCAAGCAACTGAGCTTCTCGAAGGGGCCATGGCGGAGTTCGAGGTCTACAAGGCATCAGAGATGGAGAAAAGTCCTTTAACACCCCAAATTCCACTTTGCGTTTCCAATTCAACCTTTGCACAGGCATGAGCGAAGTGGAGTGGTGGCTTGGTGGGACCACGGCTGCTCGCCGCATGCCTGGCTATGCCACCAAGGCTATCTCCATCGTCAACTCACCCCTCAAGGACGTCGCCTTGCCGCTCCTTTCAATCCCCAGCTCGAGCTCAGCTGCAGAAAGAATGTTTTCTAAGATGGGTTTGCTGTTAGGTGGCCTCCGAAATAGTCTATCCCAGAAACAGGTCCAGTCTGAAATCCTTATGCAGGTCAATCACCAGTTTCTCAATAGGATTCTCTTTTTGACTGTTTCAGCCATGTCTTGCATTGCTCTGTTTCGTTTCAGACACTTTCCTGTGCAATTTGCAGCAACATAGAGAAGAATTGGGACGTTTTTATGCAAACATACCAAAAAAGTGAAAAAAAAGTGGAAACATAGTAAAAAGTAAAAAAAATTCAAATTTTTAAATGAAACTAATTTTAGCAAAAAATCGTGAGGTTGAAAGTAAAGCAAAATGATTGGGGGTTTTACTCACGAGGTGGAAAGGTGAAATGAAACTGCCAAGTAGTTTTACCTAACATCACTGCTCAGCAATCGGTCAATCAGCTCAGCCTAGTGTTCGGTCAGCAGAACCAGGGCAAACACGGCGGATATGCAGAAGAAGGAGCAGAATCCCTTGCGATGGAACAAGGGAAAGGAGGAGGTAGGGGCAGAGGCCGCTGGTCCCAAAGAGGCCAGGGACAGGCAAAAAATCCCTCCACATCCGCAAATCCGACAAGAAATCGCTCAAACACCCCTGCTTTGGAAACAAAAATCTGCTTCTGGTGCCATAGAAAAGGCCACCTCCCTACGAATTGCTGGGCGCTAAAAGATTTTGTGACAATGGTGAAGGGTGAAACCGATCAGCCTTGCGCCGAATTCCTGCCGAAAGTCATTTCTTTCATTCCCCGGTTTAATCAGCGCTCGCAAAGCGTTAGGGGCGGCAGAAGCCCAGTACGAGGACGCCAGAGGACCAGAGGACAGCAGCAAAGCACGGGACAGCGCCCAACTACTTCCCAGCAAGGTGAAGATAAGTCTAAAGGGCAAAAAGTGCGATTTCAGCGGCAGGTGAGCTACCTAGTGGAAGAGGAGCCTGAGCCCGAAGAGGAGGTAGAAGAAGAGGCAGAAGGTGTCGCTCTTGACCCTTGGTACTGCCATGAAGAGGAGGAGGAAGAGCTGGAGGTAGAGTTGGAGGAGGATGAAGTGTGAAGTCAAGTTGCTATGAGTAGCGCAAAAAGTCCTGCCGGCAAGTAGGCACTCTGTGTGTGCGTTAGCACTGCGGGGGGGAGTTAGCTGAGGTTCCAGGTGAGTAGAGAGGGATTTTAAAGGAGGACTCATATCAACAAGATAAAAAGATGCATCAATAAAGCTTCGAAATGGGCTGACAAGATCTATATCTCAGTTAATCAGAAGAAACGGCTGTTAGTCTTAGGCTGAAAGGACGGGCTGGCAAAACAAGCTTGCAAGGCCAGTTTAGCGGCAGTGAAAAAGCCTTTGTTTTCGCGACGCTGCCACAAGCGGCTTATAAGCAGGCAACAAGCCCTAATGTGTTCAAACGCCAAGCCCAGTATAAGAACTTTAAGTCTTATGACTGGGACTGAAATTTTCGTCTTCCCCCCTCACAATAAATAATCACGCAAATCCTAACCACTAGACCTCTCGTTGATGTTTCAGAAAGAAAACTTAAATTAAAAACTCCGGTTTTAATGACGATATCAGTTCAAAAACCCAGTTAATATGAAGACAATAAGCCATGCAAAAGTTTTATAAAGAAGCTTGCTAAAAGAATGTTCGAATGTAACTAACAAATAGAACATAGGAAATCGCTTGTTTTATTCTTCACGGACAGTTGTCGAGATACGTCGTGTTTGATGTTTCAAGACTAGCATTTCAATAAAATTATTCCAGCATTGGGTGATTAGTGCCATGTTTGCTCGCTTGCTTCGTTTAGCCACAAAATAACCGGTGATTCCACGATTGCAAATTATAGAATCTACTAATCTTAACTAACCGAGCTAAGAAATCAAGCGGAGCTAATGCTTGGTTAGACGAAACCTATCAGAGCAATCATGGGAAAATTGTGAAGTCAAAACACAGCTTCGTGATCTTGTGGCCGTGTTAGGTTCCTACCTAGACATAACAGGAAAGGAAAGGGGAAGGGCTCTTTCTTCACTGGTCATTGCTTCACAGCCTCCGGAACCAAGAAATGGAAAATCCCCCAATGCCACTAGAAAACCCCCCACCATTGCCTCCCATGCACCCAGCTCAAGCCTTTTGGCCTGAAGCAGCTCCCCCACGCCCATTTGCTGAGACATTGCGGCCACTGGAGGAGCCCTACAACTACCATGTGCTGGACGCCCGTCGCCCGCCTGCCCTGCAAGGTTCAGTTCAACACATACTCTAAAGATTAATGAAGTTGTTCTGTGCTAGACATCAAGTACCCACCGGTAGCAGATGGGGACACTCCCCAGCGAGCCGGCCTGCGCCTGCTCTCCCACGGCCTCATCCATGGCCAATACTTCGAGGTCGTGAGCGGCAAGGCCATCGGCTGGGATGCAGCCCGATGCCTCCACCGCCACGACGATCAACGTCTGTCTGCCCTCCGGGTTAAAACCTCTCCTCTGGCCTATATTCAAACTTAGCTTGAAAAGAGGCTGGGTTGCAGGCCAACCTGTGCCCCCTACCCAATGAGGAGGGTGTTGCGCTGTTGCCGGACTTGGAGGAAGAGGAGAAGGCCTGCGCCCGACGCCTGGCCTGGCACATTCAACGCCTCATGTGCGGCAGCGACCTCTGGCTGCCCAACAAAGCCCAGCCCATCGACTTCCACGGGTCAAGTCTTCGATGGCTGCTGGCCAACGTCGAACGCACCAGTCCAAATGGCCCAGTTATTCCTCTGGCAATCTCTTGTAGGCCGAGAGAATAAATGGCATTTGCAGATCAAGCAATCGGCCAGACAGACGGAGGAGACGATCGAGCGGTGGGGCTTCGACCCCTTTGACATGGTGGACCAGAACGGGTTCATGAACTGCAACGTGGTCCCGGTCCTCGTCGCTGCCGAGGCCATCGGCTGCTCGATCATCCAGGCAAACCTGCACATGAAGCACAACAACGTGAACTTCTACCAGGCCGGGTCCTGCATCACAAACCTTGCCACCGGGGAGCAGGTCAAGCTCCACTACAGCAGCTTGGACACGATGGTGGCGGCGCAAAGCCTGCTCTCCGCCGCCGGCGCCATCTACTTGCGCCCCAAAGTAGCCCAAATTGTTCTCTCCACTCAAACACTAATGAGTTTTTGGATGATAGGTCATCCGCTACTTCCCGCCTCCTCCACTGGCGCTGCAGGCGAATCAGCTGGAGAACCCTGAACATCCCCAGCACCAGCTGAACCCCGAACAGGTATTGATCTCTAACCATTTCTAGCAATAAAGGGCATGCTGGATTTTGGCTTACAGGCCGGTGGAAGCCAGGAAATGCCCGCCCTGCACCGTCGGCCGGCAAAGCGGGTCAGCCTCCTCACGAACGCAAACCTGGCCCCCAACAATTCCCCTCCGGCGTCAAATTAAATGATTGTTGGGCCGAGCAGTGTGGGGGGTGCAGCAGAATAAAACAATGTTAAACAAAACTGACAAAATACGCTAATAAAATTATCAATTTAAAAACCGCATTAAGCATTGCTCCAAATGGTTCTGATGTTTCAATAAGAACATAAGAGCACAGTGTAGTCCAAGAAAACCGATTCTTTGCCGCCATAAGCACGTTCATGTTCAAATTGCGCAGAGCCAAAAAACGGCAAACATAGAAAGTGAGGTTTCTCAGAGAACATACACTCGCAGTTAGACATCATGGTATTGCGAACCCTGGTTGTAGACATAAGTCATCCAGGTTCACAATCACCACAGCTCGTGCTTTCCACATTCATCTGCAAAAAAGACTTAGGTAGACCCAAGCTTTATGGTATTGCAAGCCCTGGTTGTAGACATAAATCATCCAGGATCACGATCACCATAGCTTGTGCTTTCCAAAATCATCGGGAAATTAACATACTCAGCTTATTCAAATAAAAATAGAAAAACGAAAGATTCTTTGTGAACTCCAAGATGTGTGGTATTGCATGCAGGGCTGTAGATAACGGTCAGCCAGGCACCCAATAACCACATCCTGTAGTTTACATATGAGGTATGCTGTCGAATACGACAAACTGCTCCACCGGTAAGTATGACCTTTACTTTCAAATGAATCTAAATGCGTACCTTTGTTATGAACTCTGATGTTTCACTACCAGCACTTATTCGTTTAAAAGAGAGCAAAGGTCAATCCGCTCCCGCCTATCATGCGTTGGTGTAATTTGAACAAAATACAGGATGAACGAGGCACAGCAGCAACCGGAAGGAGCAGTAGCGGGACAGGAGCAGGAAGAAGCGCCACAGCCGCCTCCCGCCATCCACAAACCCATCTACGGCAGCCCCCCAGAAGGTGTCAAGCTGGAGTATCAAGATTGGCTGGAATTCAAGAAAGAGCTGGAGCGGTATCACAGCACCGTCTACCTACTCTACCTCAGGTTGTCAACGAATTTTTCTTCCCGCTCAGTGTGAAGGCTAATATTGACAAAAGGGTCCTGCGCAAAAACAATGCCTTCAAGGATGACTGGAGCCAGAAGCCGTCCTCAGTCAATCCGACCCCATTCAACGGCTTCCACAACTACCTCCAAGAAATCCAAGGTCCAGACCCTTTCGGTGTACTGGCCACTAAAAAACATTTTTCGTAATGTAGCCGGATGGAATGGAGAGGGCCTAGGAGCGGAGATGCTCCGCATGAAGCCCCTGGTCAACTGGCTGAGCCGCTGCTGCCAGGCCATCGAAGACGGCTGGGACGACGATTGCCTGCCCATCCTCAAGAAACCGTCTGTCAACAAGAAGACGGGCTGCATAGAGGGCATCGGTCATGGCACAGTAATCACTCTCAGCCAATTATGCCTATTAAAACCTGAGGCTGTTTCTAGAACCTCTGGGCGAAGATGGACGGAGCAATCCGCATGCTCCGCTACGAGAAGAACCAGTACCAAGACAACATGGACAAGGGCAAACATCTGTACGAGGTGTTTGGGGGTGATCTGCCGGAATGACATTGCCTCCACCTCATGCACATAAGCTGTGCGCTTCCTTCCCTCCCTTTGTTTGCAGTCATTTATCCGGTGAAGGGGAGAAAAAACAGCTATATCTACGGACAATTAAGTTCCTTGTTTAAATTTGCATATCAAGCAAACAGACTAGGAGTGGAAAACATAGAGTTTTGTTGAAACATGCAGCAGACGGATAAGTAAGTAAACGGGCCCAAAAAAGAACCAACTTTGTTCGGGAATCTGGTTGCTGCAAGTTTCACAAGGTGGTATAATGCGGTTATTGTTGAATCTTGGTTGATTCATTCTTCATGCTCACATCAGAAACTGCCTTACTAGGTTTCTTCATGCAACTAAAAAGGAACGGCCAGGTTGGAAGACCCAACATCGCTCCCAGGCATAAACACAAAGAGCAATTGTGAGACCCAAGCCAAGCGGCGTACCCAAGCCATAAGTCATATCCTTTACCGCACTGTGTCGCCTGGGAAAAGGCAGGCTGGCATAAGAAAGAGGACACAAGGCCACACCCCTCGGTTTTCCTCACCTGCAGCCTGCCTAGGCCGAGCACAACGGCCACACTCACAGTCGGCCCCTGCCCACTACCACCTGCATTACGTATTCACTCAGTCTCCCTTCGCACCACCCTTGCTGTCCTAGGTAGACAACATAGGTCTGCCTCAGACACTGCCTCTTTCTACAATTACAATGCCTCCGCGTAGAAATATGAAACTAGCATTTTCTTGATTTTTAGCTAGATAGAGTAGTCAATCTAAAAAAGAGAGCGAAATGGAAAACGGAGGTCAAGGAGCAGGGCGGGGGGTGCGACCAACGCCTGCACGGCAACAGTACACCTTCGCCCGCCAACTGCCCCTTGCCCAGGAGCAGCTTCAGACCCCGCCCAACGAGAACGACTCCTGGGCCTCTCCGCCGCCTCCCAGGCGTCCTCAAGTTCTTCTGCTCCCGGAGGAAGCGGCACCGGTGCCCTTCGTGGAGCAGAAGAGGTGCGCCAACCTAGAGGAGCTGAACACCATGCTCCAGCACACCATCAACAACCTCAACATCGTCCTCATTCGGTCCCTCTTTCTCCCTGCCATGGCAACCTTTGGAGAACTGAGGATTGATACACTTGAGGCTCACAGACGCCAACAACCGCATGGAGACGGACCTGTGGGCGGGGCAGCGCCTGCAGTTCAACGACTATCGAGCCTACAGAGCCGAAGTCGCCGGTATGCTTTACTTTTTAGGCTCATTTAATGCACAAAGGCTCAGTTAACATTAACAACTAAAACTACAAATGTCCATAATTTCCAAAACTATCTACTTCAAGTAAGTAGTAGCTAATGTTTGAAGCTTAAGAGGAAATAAAAACGGTTGACAGACAACAACATGGCCCAAATCTTGGCGGACCATGCCAACCTGCGGGTGTATGCCGCCAGGGCCGCCGCGGCGGTGCTGAGCCACGGGTTCTTCAACCACGTCATCATCCTCACCGACCCCCGCGAGGGCGACCACGTGTTCTGCGCCAAGGTTCACCAAATCCCACACCTCTTGCCTCGGCACACAACTGACTGATATTTCAAGAAATAGACATTAGACACAGATGACGAGTAAAATCAATAGAAGCCTCGATCACCATGGGAAGTACTGCAGAACCCATATTAAGCCCGCTTTGACAGGAGAAGTGGCAGGCGCTGGCCTTGGTCACCGCTCGACTGACGTCCCAGGAACGGTTCTATGGCGAGAACTTAAACACCTTCGGGGTCCTCTGGAACGTGATTGGGCGTCGGCCGTAGAAACCTTTTTAAAATAGAGGGCTCAAAAACCTTTTTTATCAAAAATTTAAGTCATCAAATATTTTCCGACAAAATTTAAAAATCAAATTAAAAATAAAAAGGTTTCCACCGCGTTTGAACCAGTTGTTGGCCCATAAAGGGCATTCAAATGTGTGCAGCTGCTGCTCTTTATATTTGGGTATCGAGAATGTTTTCTCCAATCAGAATCGACCATCAGGCATCCAGTTGTTTGCCAAAGAATCTATGAGCTCCGCTAGGTTCCAAACATATAGCGCAAGAATAGCGCAGATAGGAGATGTTTCACTTAACGCTTAACTATCAGTAGAAATTTCTCAATAAATGATATGTTAGCAAGGTTTCGGTAGATTCCTAAACTCCTAGAAAATGGCAACCTAAATAGCGTTTAAGCAATTAAGTTAGGCAATGCCGAAGGCCATGCCTTGGCGGTGTAATGTTTCAACTTTCGCACTTCAAAACCACGTAGGGTAAGGAAGAGTGATGTCATTTTCTCTCCCCTTTGAGAAGCGGAAATGAGTCCTAGCAAAATGCAAAAACGCCTCCGAAGTCATATGGCGTCCAAGCAAGGACAAAAAAGCCGTTAGAACGGCAATCATGGCTCAAAGACAGATGCGCATAAGAACGGCCTTGAAGACAAGCCTCAGCTAGAGAACCGGTATCCCATTTTGACAACCCCACCAGAGGGCAAGAATCCTTCCCTCACTTCCTACCAAAATCTGCTGCACTCATCGCAATGCCATTCACATTGGAAGGACTGGATTTCTGGCTGGGATTGCTTGACAAATGCTATTCCTTCGCAATCCACCTGGCCGACCTCTACTCCAGAATCAAGAACCTTTGCCGAGTAGCCAATGCACAAGATTTGCCCCCCGTTTAGGTACAGCTATTCGCCTTGCTCTAGTCACAACGCTGTAGAGGCGCTATCGCATGAGGAATACGTTGATTCACAAACCTTTACTGCTCATGGAAGGTGAGGATAAATTCCCTTGCCTACCATCAGATCCCCAAACATCAGCTCAATCATCGGGGGAAAGCTTGGTAGATGTAGACATTTACACCCACCACCGTGCACATGCCCAGCCTCCGCCCGAACCCCATAGACCCCACCTATCCTCCCTCCTTCGAGACAGTCGTCAGGCAGAAGGAGAAGACATACACGCCGAAAGCGCCCAACCCGCCAAGGAAGAACGGACAGCCTTCCTACCCGCTGACACAGGGCGCAGCACTACTCTGGTCACCCTGCAACCCTACTCTACTGCTCTACCGAGCTCCGATGAAGGGCGAGCCATGGGACCAGTTCCAGTCCTGGCACAAGCAGCACTGTCGACCGTCCTACTGGAAACCTGCCTACTGCTCTGCAGAGGCCCTGCAGTGGGCTGCGCCATTCCTCAACATGCTCCGCCTACGCCTCTGCAGCATCTCCATTGAGTTCCTCAGAAGCTACAGGGACGGCAGCTACTCCTGCACAAAGGTGCACAAAGAGTCCGACAACATTGCCTCCTACCTTGGCATCCAGGACACCTCCGACATCCCCAAAATGAACTTCGGACACCTCACCGCCTGCATCATGGAATGCCTACCCCGCTCACATAACTGGATGCACGGCTACATGATGCGCATGCTGGAGATCATGACCCCGCACGAGGTCTTCATTCACCTGTTCGAGGCCTTCGCGGCCAAGCTCTGGCACAACGCCCGCACCTGCGAGGGCCTGCTCGACGACCGCATGGCGATCCTCCACTCCACCAACGTCTACTGCCAGCTCCGCCTCGGCTACGAGACATGCGAGCAGGGCAAGATCCGCGAGTTCTTTGCAGCCCAGCGCACTGACAAAGAACTCAACCCCATGGTCACCGAGTACCCCAAGCGAGGACCACCCCGCGCTTGGGACCCCCCAGAGCTGATGGAGGAGCCCTGGAACCTGAAGCCGGAGGATCAACCGTTCGCCAGCCTCCTGCTGGGCCACTTCAAGCACACCGTCGAGAGAACTCGCTTGGCGGACGGAACAGAGCTGCGCTGCGTCCCCTTCAAGTGGTCTGGCATCTGCGCCCTCGACAAATCCTTCTGCCAGTTCACAGCCATCGAGTCCGTGGTCATGCGCAATCGCTTCACCACCAGCGGCGCCCTCATCCTGAACCGCTACGCCTCCCACTCCAACTGGGATGGAGAAGACGCAAAACTTCCGCCTCCTTTCCAATGGTCAGTGGAAGAGCCAGTGGCCAATCTACTCCCCTCAAGGGCCCAAGAACAGCATGAGGCAGAGCAGCGCCTCTCCAGTAACATTACCATCCTTTTCTGGATTCTAACCTTGATGCAATTGTTTATAACAGGCATCGACATCATGCGCAAGACCTTCATCGAAGTACCGCCCCCCCTGCCAGTCACCTATGTAAAGCGAGGCACTGGGAGCAGAGGCGGCGGACGCCAGCGCGGTAAGCGCATGGCCTCAGCACCTGCTTTCGATCCTAGTTTAGGTACAAAGCAGCGAATGCTAGTTTTAGCGATAGGCATAAATTGCATTCACCCCTGTCTTTCAGACATACTGAAAATTGGAGAATTCGATAATCAAAACTACAAAGTTACAAAAATGGACAGAGTCCCAAGAGGAGTTTCTGAAGCATTATTATGCGGTGAAGGGGATCATGGACAATTATTTGCATTCCCTTCAACTTATATCTGCCCAGCTATTCCCTCAACTATCAAAAATGTTTCGACAGTAAATATAGATTTATACGTCAAAAATGAACTAGACATGACTTTTCCAGCTTTTAAATGTTGGATAGTATCATCTTTCGTTTGCACTAAAACGTATATATTTGGTAGCAAAGCGGTAGTAGATTTTGGCGAAAATGCAGTCAATGTTTCGCTCGCCGATTGCGAAAAAATGTACCAAAATAAAACGTATAATGATTTGGTATTAAAAAAGCTAGGCCCAAATTTATTCGCTACTCAAATCCCTTTAAAAAGAAAGTACTCCTATTGGACATTCTACGATGTTTGCAATAACGTAACAAATGCTTTCTTACAGGTGGGAAGCGCGGGTATTTCCGCTGAGCGCCATCTTTACTCCGCCCTAGCCGACATCACCAACTGCGATGTCGATGCTAATGCCTGCTTCACCAGCTCCAGTGCCCTAGTGATTTGGCGCTTTTCATTTGGAGGGCATGACATATGTCGCTGGAATAAAGTGGGCACCTTTGAAGCAAAAATAAGCAATCAAAGATACATCGTTATCGAAGAACTACAAGCAGCTTTTGAAATTACTCATTTAAAAAGATTCTCCAATGATAAAAGCTCTCATTCTTGTTTACCTTCGACCGCATTTTTAGGTCAAAGCAAAACAGCAGTTGTGTTTATTGAGGGTTTCCCCTCGTTCATCAACTTTGCAACAAAAGCCAAAGTTTTTGATTCAAAAAACCTCTGGGATTTAGTCAATAATGACACGGACCCTGTCAATGCAAAATTAAATTATTTAAGTTTCCAGTTATTTTTGCAACAAGTAGAATTCTTCCGCTCATTATGGCTGCAAATTTGTCGTTCAAATCAGATGCTCCTAGGCATCCTAACGCAGCTAGCAACACTAGACCCAACTCTAGCAGTGCGAGCGTACTTTGGCCGCCCAGATTTAATAGCAAGGCCAAATGGAGACGCGTTTTTAATCTACCAGTGCCATCATGTGGATAATATCAAAATTCACTGGGATGGAAAAGTAGACGGCAGATGTTTCGATAAAACGCCGGTAACTTATAAAAACGAATTATGGTGGATTATGCCTAATTCAAGAGAATTAACAAAATTAGCGACAGAAAAACCCTGTCTCCATATGCACAGCTCTGTTTATCGCTTGGCCTTGCGAAGTGATAATAGTTGGGAATATCATTCCCCAACAGGGAGAATGGATGTTAGAGAATTAAACATAGAAATGTTATTGACTTCTCCCTTTAACCCAATTAAATTCGATAAACCAGCTTTATTCCATGATGAACGTTATGCTCAAGCTGGAAGCATCAACATGATAGTCTCCGCTTTGCACCAACAGCAGATTCTACAACAACAAGTGGGTTTGCTCAAGGATTTTGCGAAAGCCCAGGTCTGGGATGCAGAATCCTTTGAGAAAACTTTCGACACATCTGGTAAAAAATTAACTGGATTCGTCAGTTCAACAATGAACGGCATTGCCACAGGTTTTCGAACCTGGGCGCAATCCTCAGGACAATTTTTTACAACAATACTGAAAGGTCCAATCCAAGTCCTTTGCAACTTAGCCATAACCATCGCCGTCGCCGCTTGCTCAATTCTGTTCTGCTTCTATGGCGGCCGATATTGGCTAAAAACGCGAAAAAAATCAGACGCCCCAGCCAATAACACCAGACAGCCAAGTAAGCCAAGAACAATAAAGACGCATGTGAGAGCAGCGTTCCACAAATCCACCCGTTTTTGGCGAAATCTCCGTCAATCTCAGTCCACTGAAATTGAAATGAAAGAATTACAAAAATTAAAAAGCCAAAAATCAGACCAAAAAGAAAGCGTAGTTTTAATGCCCGCTGAGCAAGTAGTCTTGTTTTCAAAACCTCCTAAAAAGCCTCCACGGCTAGCAACAGTGCCAGAAGAACCTACAGGGGAAGCACCAGTCTTCACAATAGGTAGCAGTAAAAGCTTATCGGACATCAATGCGGTTGACACATAATTCATAAAATGATACATGATGCAGAATGCAACTGCAAGCAATTAGATTGCTACGGAGTCGACAAAGAGGCGTATCCTCTTTTAGAGGATAGGCCTATTCTTGCTTTACTGCTCTATGAAAGCAACGGAACGCCAAGGCGGTTAACAGCCTTACTAGACACTGGCAGCCATGTCACGACTTTCCCGCTCTCTCTTGTCAAAAATTTAGATAAGAGAGGAATCGGTTATATAAAGGGGACAGTAAAAGCGCCGGTGAGAGGCGCTACAGGAAAACTTCTAAACACCTGCTTCACCGTTTCAATGCATTGCAGAATTTTGGACACTGAATTCCCAGAAACAGAATTCATAGTTGTAGACCATACTTATTCAGGTTTCGACATAATTGTTGGAACTGATTTATTAAAGCGATTTAAATTTCTATTTTTTGACTTCAAAAATAGAACAATCATTGATCGATACCCCGAAAAAATGGACAAAGGTACAAATACAATTTCAAGCGAGCTTAACCAACTAACAGCTTTACCTGGAAGTCAAGTGGAAGAAATTCGATATTCAGCGAGCAAAGTGGAAGAAATGCCCAAAAATAACCCTTCCTCACAGAAACCCAGACGTAGTCCGCTCAAAATTTTAAATAATACAACCTTGCAGCCTAACTCTTTGATGCTGCTGAAGTGTAAAAACCCTTTCGCAACTACACATGAAACAGTACTGTTCCAACAAGACAGACACAAAACCACAAAAAATTGCTGGTACATGGAGGACTGTTTATTGACTTCAAGAGAGGATATAATAACAGTCCCCATAATAAATCACAAACTATTTCCATGCACACTTCGAGCTAACACAAAAATAGGATGGGTAGATCAATGGAGTAACGACCAAATTTACCCATTAGAATTTGTCAACGAAGAGGAGGAAATACATAGTAACCTATCGGGTAATGATTCTATTTCCTCACCTTCAACCCAGTGTTTGACTCTACAACAAGCGTCAATGCCATCACATAAGGAACATCTTGCCTTCATCGAAAAAACGGCCAAAATCGGATCCGCGACTATGCCGCAGTGGAAGAAGGCGAAAATTCTGAAAATTTTGAAAAAATATCACATGTGCATAAGCCGTACAGATTATGACGTAGGGGAGGCGCTAAACGCAGAACACTGCATAGAGTTGATGGATTACAAACCGTTCGATCGCAGCCGACCGATACCCCTACCCAGGCGACCGGTAGTTGAAAATATGATCGAATTATTGCTCAAAATGGGTGCAATCCAAGAATCAAATTCACCATTTTCAAGCCCCGTTGTGATAGTTCCAAAACCAGACGGAAGTGCAAGAATGGTACATGACTACAGACACCTGAACAGTGTAACAGTCAAGGATGTGTACAACCTCCCCAGCACAGATGAGATATTAAGCTCTTTAGCTGGAATAACACAGTTCTGTGCCCTGGATTTGACCGCTGGATACCACCAAATTAAAATGCGACCCAGCGACCGGAAATACACAGCTTTCTGAACACACCTAGGCCTGTTCGAGTACCTTGTAATGCCTATGGGCCTGTCATGTGCTTCAAGTAGCTTTCAACGAGCAATGCACAACGTGATGCAAGGCTACCTATGGAGAAAAGTTTGGATATATTTGGATGATGTCCTCATAGGCGGGCAAAATTTTGAAATCCTATGTGAAAACCTATGCCTAGTCTTTGAGCGCCTAAAACAGGCAAATCTGAAATGCAAGCTAAGAAAGTGCGAATTTCTTAAGTCAGAAGTAGCTTACCTAGGCCATAACATATCCAAAAAAGGAATTAAAGTAGACACGAAAAAGACAGAATCGATCGACACCTATCCGCAACCGGGAAGCGCAAAAGCGTTGCAAAGGTTCCTTGGCCTTTGCTGCTATTATCATAAATTCGTTCGCAATTTCGCAGCGGTCGCAGCACCGCTATATGACCTGCTAGCGAAGAACAGAGAATTTTTGTGGAAAGATCAACATGAGAGGGCTTTCGGCAAATTGAAAAACGCGCTTACAAGCCCTCCGGTTCTCGCTTTCCCCGTCATGGATAAGAAGAGACCATTCCTCGTCCAAACAGACGCATCACGCACCGGTTTGGGCTGCATCCTCACCCAATGCGATGCAGACGGGAATGAAAGAGTCATAGCATATGCTAGCAGATCATTAACAAAAAGCAAAAAAAATTATCCGACAATAAAACTTGAAGCATTAGCCATTCTTTTCGGGTTACAGCGCTTCAAAAATTACATTCTAGGCCACCCCAGCATTATAGTGGAATCTGATCATAAACCGCTCCAATATGTGCTTTCAGGGTTTAACGACACTCCCATTCTACAAAGATGGGCTTTAAAAATTTCAAATTTCCAGCCTTTCCTCCGTTATAAGGCTGGAAAGGACCACATCAACGCAGATGCCCTGTCAAGAATGTATGAGGAGCTGCCTATGCCATTCCCTGATGTTTCAGAAAAACCTCTTAAGGCAGAGAAATTGCAAAACTCCAATACGAGATATCAAGCAACCCTGCAAAAATCAGCTGTTGTAACGATAGAAGAGGATAATTATTTCAAAAATTCAGTCTCAATTTCAAAAGAACAAAGAAAAGACGAATTTTGCAATGCCATGATAAACAACCTGTTAGAAGGCGTTCTGCCTCAAGATTATGAGCTCTGTAAAAAAATTGCCTGCTCGGCTCACCTATACACAACAGATGAACAGGATCTCTTATATTTCTTAGGGGAGGAGGGAGCTATGTTACTTTACGTCCCTCAAACATGCGTCCCTCAAGTGCTACATTGCTTCCATGCCAGCAAGTTTGCTGGGCATTTTGCTTTTAAGCGAACCTACGGAACCATCAAAAGCCGATTTTACTGGCCTAACATGGTTAAAAATATAAGAGAATTCGGTAGAGCTTGCCTGGTCTGCCAGCAGTTCAATGCTGTGAGCCCAGGGGCCAGAGAACCGCTAGTGCCAATAAAGGCCTCTCGACCCTTCGAGATCGTAGCCAGCGATATGATGGGCCCTATGACCAAGTCAGGAAATTATTCTTATATCATGGTTTGCTGTGACTATTTCACTTCATACAGCATAGCTATACCCTTAGTCCGGATTACGGCCGAAGCCACTGCTAGAGCATTTCTCCTAAACATTGTTCTCCGATATGGTAGAGTTAGGAGATGGCTCAGTGACCAGGGTTCTAATTTCTGTGCCCATCTGGTGCAGTATTTAGCCAAACAGATGGGAACGGCAAAAATAGAAACCACACCTTATCATCCCGAGGGAGATGGAAAGTGCGAACGATATAATCGCACCTTAATTTCCATATTGGCTAAGTTTTGCCACGAAAGACCATCTACCTGGTCACAACATTTGCCGTACGCAGTTTTTGCTCACAACGCAGCATACAGCGAAAGAATAGGTGATACACCTTTTCACGCCCTATTCAGCTTTGACTGTGAATTCCCTTTGCCTGAAGGGCTACAACCAACTTTCGAAGGTTTGCCAGTGAAACAACCTGAGTTCACCACTGCAGCAGTAGCCAACATAAAGAAAATGTGGAACAGTATGCGTCGGCATACCACAGAAGCTCAAAGAAGGCAAAAAGCACAGTACGATAAAAGGGCAAAGGTCAGGCCTTTTGAGGTCGGAAATCTGGTCTGGGCCAAAAAGCATGTGCATGAAAAGTTTGACCTCAGGTTTACCGGGCTCTGGCGCATCGCCAGCTTACCCAGGCCCAATGCGGTTATCCACCCTATGGAGTTCCCAGCTCTGACAAAAACAGTCCATCTGAACCACCTGAAACCTGCATTCTTTATGCCTCCAGAACTCGCTTTCGAGCCCATAGATGCATATGCGGAAGCCGTTGCTCGTGCCCTTCCTGACCCTGTTCCCCCGCTACCCGCGCCCGTTCCCCCCGCCGCTGAACCGCCCACAGCTGAGGAGCCTGTCGCAGAGCCCAACAACTCCGCCACCCGCCGACCACGAAGGCCTGGAACCCCTCCTCCTGCGAAGGACGCAGGAACTGCCAAACGACCTGCTACCAAGCCCCGGTCAGCCTCTACTTCCGCCTCACCAGACGTGGACGCCGCTTGAGCCAGCAAAGCCGCTGAGACGGCCGCCAAAGCCGCCAAGATCGCCAAGACCGAAGCTCAAGCCGCCAGAGTCGCCGAGAGGGTCGCCAAAGCCAATGCTGCCCGACGCGCCAAAGCTGCATCCAAGGCGGCGGAACGCCCCGGCACGTCCAAGCAGTCCCAGCGCCCGCTTCCGCCTCTGCTACGGCTGCCAAGCACCCCTGAAGCAGCGCTGAAGAAGTCCCCATTCTCGCCGGAAACCAGTGCCGGCTTCGCGACGCCGCAAGCACATACGCCACCTGCAAGAAGACAACGTGCTGACAATGGTCCACCGCCCGCTCCGTCAGCTACGGCCATCATTCCGCCCCCAGAACGCCCGCCATCGCCTTTACCTCTCCAGCAAAGACCAGGACTACGGGACCCTGCGCTCATCAAGCCGCCTAGACGTCTGGAGTGACCATTCGACCTCTCAACTCCCAGCCTGCGAGCCTCTCCGTCCCTCGTCGTCCATCCTCAGTCCCTTCTGCTCTGTCTCCGTCGGCCCCTGCCATGCTCCTCCCTCTCCCTCTGCTCCCCATGCCCCCAGTGATGCATTACAGTGATTCAGGTGATTCAGCTTCCGCATACGCGTCTTTCTGGGCTCCCTTAGATGGTAGAACTTCCACCCCTCCTATGTAAGTTCTTAGGGGAGGTGTAAGGTGCGTGACTCAGGTCTGGAGCGTAGCCGCAACAAGGCAGCTCCTGCACCTTAGACCTTCCTCTGAGATCAGTCCTCTCTCCTGCTTCCTTGCGATAAAACCCTGCTGCTTCTCTGCCCATGTAACCACACTACAGAGTCCTACAGGTGCATTTTGCTAGTCTGAAGCTGAAGAGCAGGGAAGAAAGAAAGAGAAAAAACAGAGAAAGGAGAGGAGAAAAAAAAAAAAGAAAAAAAAAAAAACCAAAAAAAAAAAAAGAGAAGAAGAAAGACCAAAAAACAGGAGAGAGAGAAAGAAGGGGAAGGCCCGGCTCCTGTTCAGGGTACCCTTCTCTCTTGCCCAACGGTGAAAGTAGAGGCTGAAGTGAGGGATGAATGGAGATGGACATGTATGTCGGCAGTGCAAAAGGTGGGCAGGCTAAGCTAGGCAGGGCTTAGGCGCCTGTTGCAATTGAGGCTGTGGAGGGTGAGTGAAAAAGGGCGCCGCTATGCTGCTGGAAGATAGCGTAGCTGTGGCAGTTGGTGCGAGGGAGGCTGGGAAGAGTGGGCATAAAGGCCGTTGGCGACACTTGGGGGCAGGCTTTGACATCAAAGAGTAGAGGGCCTTTCAAGTTGGGAGAAAGTAATATACTTTCTGGTCACTTCTGTCAATGGTGAAGTTTGGCTGCTCTAAGAGTGGCACTAAAGTTCCACAGCTTGGGATGATGGCCTGTTCAATTTGCCACAGCTTGGGATGACAACAAGCAAATTGCTCTAGTTGACAGCTGCAAAGAGATTTAATGCAGCTCGGGATGATGCTGAGCTAATTGCTCTGGTTGACAGCTGTGAAGAGATTTAACGCAGCTCAGGATGACACTGTCCAGCTTGCTCAGGTATATGACAGCGAATAGAGAGACACAGCTTGGGATGACACTGGGCAAACTGATCAGTTTGAAGGCTGCAATGAATTTGACACAGCTCGGGATTACAGGCGCTGAGTTTGAGAGGCAGGGCAGAGTTGGGCTGGCTGTCAGTGCAGAGCTCTCTCTCAGTAGGCCGCTCCAAAAAGGGCTTCAACAAGTTGCACAAACTTTAAGTCAGTTCAACTTTTGCCTCTTTTTGGCATCATCGAAAAGAAGTGTAGATAGAATTTGCATATCTCAATAGATAGTGCAAAGTCTGGCAGGCAATGAATTGAGTGCAGTTGGCCAATTCATCAGCATGCAGGCAGAAGCCATTGGGGAAGCTGTCCAGGTTTACGTAGGCCAGGTACACCACCAACCTCTTACTGCTGGGCTAGTAAGGAGGGGAGTGATAGTGGGGGCCTTTGAGGAATTGGGTGGGACATCTTCCTAGAGGCAGAGCATCATGGCGCTGTGCGTGTTCATGCAGTTGCTGGAGTCGAAGACAATGCAGATGCTGAACTTGGTCTGCTTGATGCCAGAGTAGAAGGCAGGCAGGAAGCAGTAGCTGTAGATGATCAGAATGGAGTCTTGAGGCCAGTCGTTGTTGCTGACAGTGGACTGGAAGTGGCAGTGGCTGCAGTGGAAGCCATCCAGCATGCCACACTGGTTGCAGTCTGCGGTGTTCAGGATGCAGTTGTGGCCATGCAAGAAGCCATAGTGAAAGCAGTGGTAGTTGTTCAGAAGTTGTGCTGTGTTCAGGGATGGGCAGAAGGGGAAGGGCAAAGGTCTCTGGAGGAGCCTTTGTGGCCAGCGTTGATGTTGGAGTGTACGTAGTAGATGGAGGCCTTGAAGGCATGGCGTTGTGCTCGCAGTTGATGCTGTCCATGGGGTAGTCCTTCTGGCCACTGGTGGGCAGGCTGGGGTTGCAGGTGACCAGAAGGCCGTAGAAGCTGCAGTGGGGGCAGTCCACTAGGCTGTGCCTGTTCAGGTTGTTGGCAACCATCAAAGAGTAGAGGCCAATTCTGAATCGGTTTTGTTGCTTGTCTTCCAGTTCTTGGTCAAAGATTTACGTAATCATAAGGGATTCGTAAATCCAGACCAGCAATGTCAAAAGACAGTGACCGATTCTGAATTGGGCTGGTCTTTTCTCCAGCAATGCTCGAAAGTTTACAAATCCGAAAGGATTTTGTAAATGGCATTGGCTGGCAAAGATTGCAGCAGGCTGCAATGAGTTTGAAAACTGACCAGAGCCAATTTTGAACTCTAGCAGTGAAGACGAAAATTTCACTGGTTAGCTGGCAGCGGCAGGGAATTTCAGAATCCATTCAAGGATAATGAAATTGCCGTTGATGGTGCTTGTGGAAGCAGCATGAAAAGAAACTTTGCAGTTAATTTTTGATGCCCAAGCAGCAATGTCATCTCTTGTCTTGAGTGCCAGCATGGAATGATTTCGCAAAATCTGAAAGGATAGAGTGAAATCATTGGAGACATGCTTGTTTCGAAAAGGAACTTTTCAGTTCATTTTTGGGCCCGTTGCAGCAAAGTCGGTGGCAATGACATTGATTGACGTCATCAATGACGTGGAGAGTTTTGCAATATCCATTCAAGGATAGCGTGAAACTCAGAGCTGCGATGTTGCTGGTGAAGGGCGGATATTGAAAATAGACTCAAAGTCAATTTTCAATTCCTGGCATCATAGTCGCAGATGTCATTGAGTCAAAATTCACAAAGCTGGCCATGGCTGAGTGAAGTTCTGTCACTGCAGGTGAGCTTGTCTGGCAGTGAAGCGAAAGGCAGTCGATATCCAGCTGGTTTCAGTTTGCTGTCCTGTTGTGGTAGATCAGTGACTTGAGCAGTTTGACTTGAACGCCATCGTTAGAAGGCAGCAATATCAAAGGCTGAAGTTGTAGAAGAGGCACAGTGGGCAGAAGTTGGGCATTGTAGAGGTGGTAGATCAGAGGGTACAGCTTAGCAAGCAAACCAAGCTCTCTGTGTACCAAACGCTGTGGTATATAACAGCAGGAACGTAGCAAGAATCTCTTTAGTCGGGAGTCACTGAGCAGGGAAAAGGTAGGGGACAACAGGAGGGCGTTATAGACAAGACTGAGCTGAACTCTCTTCCGCCTGCACCATTGACTCCAGGTCAACAAAACTGGCTTGGGAAACGCCACAGAGATTGTGAATTGTATACATTTCAAACATCATTTTTGAGATTTATATATAATGTGCTATTTTTTAGAAATTTCCAATTTTGCGATTTTGAAATATCAGCTCATTTTTCAGACTAGTATTGGTAAAAACTTATCAAACAAACTATGGCACCATTTAGAGCGTTTTATTAGCTATCGAACGATGTCAAAAACGTATGTAAGACTTTGTGTTTTTCTGCTTTGGTAAACCAAAATGTGTCTTGTGTCTAAATATTACAAAATTTCAAAAATAAATTTACTCATTTCACGTTTTTGTCCATAACTTGGTCCAGGAAGGCTTAAAATCGATGTGGTAAAAGGCATAGAGATCACAAAAGTCTGCTCTATTCACCTAGTAGGTTCGTCAACAAGGTATTCTCGGCGGTTGCCAAGATGCGCGGCCTCACCTCAAGACACCACCTAGATGAAAATGCATGCCAAAATTCAACAGATTTCAGTGAAAAACCATGAATTATGCATGTTCCGATTTTTGAAACATCAAGATTTTGGGTTTTTGACCATATATCAGGAAATACTAATTATTTCAAAAATTCCTTTTGCCAGCTTCAAGATGTTACTATCACGGACGTACATACCAAAAATCAGCAAATTTCATTAAAAAACCGGGGACCTATGCATGTTCAAATTTTTGAAACATCAAGATTTTGGTTTTTTGACTATAAATCAAGAAATAATAAATATTTCAAAAATTCCTTTTGCCAGCTTCGAAATTTACTTAGACGGACGTATCTGCCAAAAATCAGCTAATTCCATTGAAATACCAGTGATTTAGGATTTTTCGTATTTTGAAACATCAAAAAATTGAGTTTTGGGCAAAATTCAAAAAATTACGCCAAGCACCAAAAATGGTCCCGAGACACCGCCTAGGCGGACCTTCATGCAAAAAATCAGCCAATTTCGTTGAAAAACCGCGGAGTACGGGCATGCCACACACACACATATATATATGCGGACAGATGGACACAAAAATGGGGTAACTGCTTAAGCTGGCCTTGGCCGCCCGCCGCTTCGGGCAGGGCGCCAGAGCTCCTCCGGCCTCCGGAGCTCTGACTGCCCTGCCCTCCGCGGCAGGCGGCCTTCGGCCATGCAAAAATGACCCAAAAAACTGTTCCAGTCGACCGTTTCCGTTTATATATAACCTCTCTTAAAAACAAAAAACCGAGGCTTTTGTCTACGTTTGGCATGATATATGAAAATGATGTCATTTCGCAATTTCGCCAAAGTTTGAAATTTTGAGGTTTTTCTAAAAAAAATTATACTAACCTCACCCCCATACGCCTCATATTGCAATTGTTCAGGTCTGTTCAGGTCTTAATACCCATTTTATCGGTTGAGAAAACACAGACTTGCCTTTTTGAGTGACTTTTTGAGTGCTTCGCGGTCACCTATTGCGTTTTGCGCCATTATACTTGTTTTTAATTTTTGAGCTTGTTTTTTATCAAAACATTTCTTAAAAAGCCAGTAGATGTTGCTTTAAACCAGATAAGTTTAAACCAGTTTTTTAGTCAACATATTTAAACATATTTAAACTGCCATGTAAGGGTTAAGCAGGGGAATTTTGAAGAGGTGTTTCTGGAAGGGGTGCAAAAAAGCTATTGGCGAGACTTCAGTATTTCGGGGATGACGGAGCTAAAGAGTGCGGAATACTTTCTTGATGCCTGGCCTACATGGAAGGCAGTCTTTTCTAAATTCCAATCAACCCTCCAATTATTGCCATCGTTTCATCCACTAGGCTCTGCGAGACGAGATTTTGCTGCATGTAGAGAGCGTACAAAAGCTTCTCAGCCAGTCTATGATTCCGCAAACCGATCTTACCGTTCACTTTCTTTCGCTGCCGCCAATGCTGCCTCCTCCTGGCTAAGCTGTAAAAATTTGAGGAGTTCATGGAGCTGAACCAGCTAGCGAATCTGACGCTGCCTGAGAGTGCAGCACATTTCCTGAGTCTCAACAGAGCTTACTGGGCCTACCTAGGCCTCTGGGAACGGAACATCAACCAAGATTTGGAGGATTGGCGATTTCAAGAATGGGCGACTGTAAGTAGAACATTTTGGCGCATTCGAAAAACCCAAAAGTCTATATTAAGAGGCCCTTTATGTAATGGGTCAATTATAGCTGGAAAAGTCGATTTTCCAAGTTTCCAATATGATAACCCAGGATGATAGAGGGGTCATTTGCGATCACCCTCCCGTTGGAATTTTAGAAAAAGACCTTTCCTAGCCGGAGATATGGTCAACAAGTATATGGCGCAAAGCGCAATAGGTGACCGCGGAGCGCATCCTTTATATGATCCTTTTAACTCAAAAATCAAGTATGTGGTTTCTCAACCAATTTCAAAAGTAAGCAAAGATTTAGAATCGACATATAAGACTAGTGAACAAAAAAATCAAGTCTTCTGTGCAATTCTCAAGACTTCAGGTACTACAGTGCAAAAACCGCATATTGCAATTTTCCAACTTTATACCCAGAAAAGTAATGTTTAAGAGGCAGTTTGCAAGAGGATTGAGAGACATTATAGAAGGGGTATTCCACTTACCAAAAATCGAAGGTTTGAGTTGGGAATCATGATCAGGCCATGGTTTTAGGCCATTTAGTTGTGATCTCAGCCCAACCAACCCTGGCCCAAAATATGGCTTATTTGCTGAGAAATGGCCATTTTTCTAACACCTACTTTTTTGACCTCTGGATGACCTAAAAATCAATTTTTGGCCAATTTCAACCAACATTTTTTGACCAACCCTAGATTTTTATATATCAATCGAACCGCAAAACTACAACAAATTTCATGGTGACAATGATTTGTTGCAAAATAAAAAAATTTTCAATTGATTTTTCAAAAACCGATTTTCGCATTTTTCAATTTTTGGCACATAAAAACTGATTTCTAAAAACGATCAAAAAATTCAAGGTTGAGACCTAGCCTATCTTTTTATTCACATTCTTGCCGTCATTTTGGTATACAACACTTTAAAAACGGCGATGTCACAGCCGGAAAATTTGTTGATTGAAAATTGCCAGTCCGATTTTGGCCCTATGTTATAACATAGGCAAAAAATGGCTGAAAAAAATTTGTTCTTAAAATTCGAATTTTTTGGCATAAAATGTTCCATTGGGACCCCCTTCACCCCGCTGTATAGCTTGTTTCCCCAGAATTAGTCTCAATCTGCTCAAACTGAGGTTCCCTTTTTCCTATGCTTTAACATAGGGACAAAGGCTTTCTATGCTATAACATAGGAAAAAGGCCATCTCAGTTTGAGCAGATTGAGACCAATTCTGGGGAAACAAATTATACAGCGGGGTGAAGGGGGTCCCAATGGAACATTTCATGCCAAAAATTTCGAATTTTAAGAACAAAATTTTTTCAGCCATTTTTTGCCTGTTATAACATAGGGCCAAAATCGGACTGGCAATTTTCAATCAACAAATTTTCCGGCTGTGACATCGCCGTTTTTAAAGTGTTGTATACCAAAATGACGGCAAGAATGTGAATAAAAAGATAGGCTAGGTCTCAACCTTGAATTTTTTGATCGTTTTTAGAAATCAGTTTTTATGTACCAAAAATTGAAAAATGCGAAAATCGGTTTTTTGAAAAATCAATTGAAAATTTTTTTATTTTGCAACAAATCATTGTCACCATGAAATTTGTTGTAGTTTTGCGGTTCGATTGATATATAAAAATCTAGGGTTGGTCAAAAAATGTTGGTTGAAATTGGCCAAAAATTGATTTTTAGGTCATCCAGAGGTCAAAAAAGTAGGTGTTAGAAAAATGGCCATTTCTCAGCAAATAAGCCATATTTTGGGCCAGGGTTGGTTGGGCTGAGATCACAACTAAATGGCCTAAAACCATGGCCTGATCATGATTCCCAACTCAAACCTTCGATTTTTGGTAAGTGGAATACCCCCTCTGAATCGTCTCACAAACTGCCTCTTAAATGCTTTGGGACCAGTTCCACCCCTCCAGATCTTCCTAAAATGTTATTACCTTTCAGCAAAAAAAAGTTTGTCCAAATCCGTTGAGATTTCGCTATTTCTCAACATACCCCATTTTTCAAACTTTCTACCCAAAAAAGTAATGTTTCAAATGCTTTGGGACCAGTTCCACCCCTCCAGATCTTCCTAAAATGTTATTACCTTTCAGCAAAAAAAAGTTTGTCCAAATCCGTTGAGAATTCGCTATTGCTCAACATACCCCATTTTTCAAAAATTCTACCCAAAATAGTAATGTTTCAAATGCCCCGGGACCAGTTCCACCCCTCTAGATCTTCCTAAAATGTTATTACCTTCCAGCAAAAAAAAGTTTGTCCAAATCCGTTGAGAATTCGCTATTTCTCAACATACCCCATTTTTCAAACGTTCTACACAAAAAAGTAATGTTTCAAATGCTATGGGACCAGTTCCACCCCTCTAGATCTTCCTAAAATATTATCACCTTTCAGGGAAAAAAAAGTTTGTCAAAATCCGTTGAGAATTGAGCCTTTTACAGCATACCCCATTTTTCAACCTTTCTACCCAAAAAAGTAATGTTTCAAATGCTCAAATTCCGGGTCTACCCCTCCAGATCTTCCTAAAATAGCATTACCTTTCAGGAAAAAAAAGTTTGTCCAAATCCGTTGAGAATTCGCCCGTGGACAGCATTTCCAGATATACATATATACATATATATACATATCCGGGCCGCTCCGCGGTCAAAAATGTAAACTGAGTCAAAAAATTTAGTCCATTTTGGCAAAATCTGAGTTTCTGGCAAATTTAGCTTCAAAACACAGCTAAAATCCATTCAACACCCAACTTCCGCATACCATTGTAAACCTAAGGATCTAACAATTAAGTTTCTGTCAAAATGTCAGCCGTTTTTTAGCGATTTTTAAAAATATGTTCCAAAAATTTCAAATTCACAGATTTCGCATTTTCAAAAAAAGCAATATTTTTTTAATTTTCACAAAATTTTTGGTTGAATGCACCCCAATGCACCTCATTTTCAAATTGTTCACATTATTTGGAACATTTTGATACCCATTTTGTATGTAACAATGGAAGCAGATAGGAGTTACAGCCTTTCGAACTCAGTCACCTCCAAAAATGCCCTATGTTATAACATAGGACGCTTCAGCTGTGGTAAAATTTTTGCACTAAAAACGTCCTGCTCATCCAAAAAGCAATATAAACCCAATTCCTTTTCAGGTTTGCTCAATCTAATCCTTAGGCATGTTTTGATGCCAAAACATCACTGGTTGTGTCTCAAATTTTCCTCAACTGGGCCCATATTTGAAAGCAAGTCCGAGTTAAGCCCTATGCTATAACATAGGCAAAAAATGCCCAAAATTTTTTTTGTCTTGAAATTCAAACGCAATGCCTAAAACTCATAGAACTAACTCAGATACACCTAAAAATATCAATTTTACCATATGTTTTGAAATTTAATTCAAGATAATATGATGCTGAAATTGACTAATTTTCAGCTTAAAATGACCATAAATAAATAGAGTTTAAATTGTTATATTTCCAATTAATGGCTATAAAAAGGGTATTTTTAGGTGTATCTGAGTGAGTTCTATGAGTTTTAGGCATTGCGTTTAAATTTCAAGACAAACAAGGTATTCTCGGCTGTTGCCAAGAGGCGCGGCCTTTTACTAAGTAATAAGCTCATGCTTCGTTGCTAAATTTTCCAAATGCTATGCCTTCTAATCCAATGATACGGCTGACCATAATAACCAGCGAATTTATGCTTGTTCAAATATTTTTTGACCGCGGAGCGGCCCAAAGGGCCGCTCCGTGGTCTATAGAGGTTGCTCAACTTTTGTCCTCAGGTATATATATATATATATATATATGTCTGGAAATGCTGTCCACGGGCGAATTCTCAACGGATTGGGACAAACTTTTTTTTTCCTGAAAGGTAATGCAATTTTAGGAAGATCTGGAGGGGTGGAACCGGTTTCCGAGCATTTGAAACATTACTTATTTGGGTAGAAAGGCTTGAAAATCGCAATATACCGTTTTTGCGCTGTAGCTCCTCTAATCTTGAGAATTGCACAGAAGACTTGAGTTTTTTTGTTCACAAGTCGTATAAAGCGATTCCAAATCTGTGCTTACTTTTGAAAATGGTTGAGAAACCACAGACTTACCCTCTTGAGTGACAAACTTTCATGCATGGCAATGGCATCAATAATCAGTAACAGCTGAATGGCTCAGAATTGCACAGAGGACTTGAGTTTTTTTGTTCACAAGTCATATAAAGCGATTCCAAATCTGTGCTTACTTTCGAAAATGGTTGAGAAACCACAGACTTACCCTCTTGAGTGACAAACTTTCACGCATGGCAATGGCATCAATAATCAGTAACAGCTGAACGGCTCATAATTGAACAGAAGACTTGAGTTTTTTTGTTCACAAGTCATATATAGCGATTCCAAATCTGTGCTTACTTTTAAAAATGGGTGAGAAACCATAGACTTGCCCTTTGGAGTGGCGAAATTTCATGCATTCATATTGTAGGCTGGAAGGTATTGTGCTCCGCGGTCACCTATTGCGCTTTGCGCCATATACTTGTTCAAAATTTATGATTGTTCAAATTTTTGAAACATCAAGTTTTTGGCCATACATTGACATATAATAAATATTCTTCACAAATCCCTTTTAACGGCTTCAAGGTAACGCCTCAACAAACGTACCTGCCAAAATTGAGCTGATTTTATTCAAAAACCAGCGATTAATGGATTTTCGAATTTTTGAAACATCGATATTTTGGATTTTTGCCCATAAATCAATAAATAATCAATTTTCTTAAAATTCTTTTTCTCAACTTCAAGATGTACCATCATGACAGACGTACAAGCCAAAATACAACTGATTTCATTGAAAAACACTGGATTTATGGATGTTTGAATTTTTGAAACATCGGAAGATTTTAAGACGTTTTTGTTCATAAATCGGGAAATAAAAAAAATTTCAATTTTCCTTAAAGCAGTTTCAAGATATGCACCACGACAAGGGTATATGCCAAAACTCAACCGATTTTATTGAAAAACCATGGTTTTATGCATGTTAGAAATTTTTGAAACATCAAGATTTTGGTTTTTTGACTATAAATCAAGAAATAATAAATATATTTCAAAAATTCCTTTTGCCAGCTTTGAAATGTAACTTAGACGGACGTACCTGCCAAAATTCAGCTAATTTCATTGAAAAACCAATGATTTATAATTTTTCGTATTTT